>JAUUEB010491061.1:0-18785 GCA_032362205.1 Clione limacina | reverse complement strand
CTGGGGTCATATGGTACATACACTGAGGTCAGGGCAGACTAGATCTAGAGCAGGCTGACTGGGGTCATATGGTACATACACTGAGGTCAGGGCAGACTAGATCTAGAGCAGGCTGACTGGGGTCATATGGTACATGGTCTGTTTTAAAAACATATCTTCGATTCATAATAACTGGCATGTGACCGATCACAGAGTGATTGTCCTCATTGTGATCTAGTTTATTTATCCTCCATGTTGTGTTATCCTGGTTAACGATTTGATTAATCACAAAACATTTAATTAACCGTGACCGAAGTAACAGTCCGTGTGGCCCTAACAATGACCCCGCATTTTTTTTTACAATTTTGGTCAGATTCATTTTTTGAAAAAGCTTAAACATATAATTTACTTCTTACAGCTGCGACAACCAACTCAAACATATAATATTCGTAAAGCGTTTGAAGAACTAACTTTGTTTCTTAGAAATTAACCTTTTCCTGAGTTTGTGTACATTCCTGATTTGTTTAGGGGCTAAAGAAATAGAAGACGAAATGTGCACATAAATATGCTGATGAGTTTTTTTTTTAATGAAATTACATAAAAAAGTATAAGCTCTATAACTGTATTTAAAGAATTGCATGAATGTGATAGGAGTGTCTAGACGATATCTAAATATTTTTAAATTTGTTTCTGAACGTCTTTATTTGATGTAAAATATATAAAATTATGAAAACCTCACGTATATTATTATTTTCTGTTATTTCCTAATGTTTGTAGGGGCTTAATCAAACAGAAGACGAAATCTGCTCAATAACATTTTAGAAATTCCCATTTACAGATGAAAAATATAAGTTCAATAACCGTGCTTACGAATTTACTTGAATATATTATTACGTTCGTCCAGACGACATTAAACCGACTAGTATTTTCAGCTTCTCTAATTCTCTCTTAATGTGGAATAAATACATTTTGTGTGAATTCATGAGCTTTACTCATCAAATCAAAATGCTTAAAAAACTGAGTGATTCGGAATAGGATTACAAAATTGCAATTTTTTCTCTTATCAAACATACATTTTAATGAATACCAATTGTCTGGTTGTGAGATAAATCAATGAGTGATTGAGCTTAAATATTCAATAATATAAACATCACACAAATCATCATTCTAATAAATTTTTATTAAGAGCAGTTTTTTCAAAATAATTTTGTAAAATTTATGATATATTTCAACTATGTAATAAGATTAAATCCAGATATCACAATTATGATACAAATTAGAAATACATTGAAATATGAATATTTGAAAGACTTAATTTTAAATATTTAAATGTATTTAGATAGGTCAATTCCATCGTCGATAAACCTCTAACTGATATTATAATTGAGACTGGTTGTGATTATCATTACCAAAAGTCCCTGGCATTTGCAAGATGTACATTAGCCAGACAAAACACATTCAAGCTCTAACTTAAAATATTAGTCTGTTTTGACTGACCTATTTAATTTTAACAAGAAATGAATCAACTCGACGAAAACAAACTGCTTATTAATTGACTACAAATACAAATAATTTAAACTGTCCTAGTTTTTGTCCAAGCCCCTTTGAAGTATTTAATAACGGAAGTCCTTCTTCGAGGTGCGATGTAAACTACGTTTGAATATGTATATATTAAAAACGAACAAAAGAGAACACAGGTGCTTTTCAAATTACTGCCGGGAATTATAACTCTTACTTTTTTACTCTGAAGCAGCTGACTTACGACAACCATTATCTGTATAAACTCTCGTACAAAACTTTTGTTTATTAAGTATTCACAAACGTTCACCAAGCGAAAAAGACGCTGTTTTATACTTAAATGTTTGGTTATATAATTATCATAGTTATTTATTATTGTATTCCCAAAATGATACAAAACAATCTGTAATTATAAGTTTTTCTCATCTATTTTAATATTTTTGGGCCTTTTTCTAATATTTTTTGTTTGGGTTGACAAACACAATGTCATCCAAAAAAATAGATTAAAGATAGACAATATAATATCAATTCTGATAAACAAAATGTTTCTTGGTAACGGGACTACAAAAATATGATCTATAGTAAATAGAAGATCTATAGTAAATAGAAGATCTATAGCAAATAGAAGATCTATAGTAAATAGAAGATCTATAGTAAATAGAAGGTCTATAGTAAATAGAAGATCTATAGCAAATAGAAGATCTATAGCAAATAGAAGATCTATAGCAAATAGAAGTCTATCACATTAAGTTGCCAAGTTGTAAATTGAACCAATTTTCGATTTAATTGAAACAATTATGGGGTTATCTCTACACAAATCCCTGATTATTTAAGTTAATCAGAACGTACGTGCCAATAATTGGTTGGTTCACGTGATTGAACGCATATTGTGTCATTGACCTTGTAGTTATGTCGAATGTGAAAACTCTTATTCAGAGTCCTAGTTTTGGATTTTTTTTAAATAATTAAAACAGAAAAAATAAACAAAGTACTCCAAACTACGCAAGTATGTAGCTTTTGGTGCAGGTTCCTACGCGTAAAGAATATTACATGAATGAATAAATATTTTCTTTATACAAAACAGCTAAACAAGAATCAATTGAATCTGAACAAACTGATACTTTAAACTACATAGTAAAATAAAATGAAATAAATGTTATTCACAACGAACCTGTAATTTATATTTCAGCAAGTGCAGTATGTACCCAACATGAAGTGTATGAAACAAACATGATATAAAACATGTTCAAAATCCACAGATGTTCTTTTGATATGTAACTTGGTGCGTGTAATCATTTTGCCTTTAAGACATGGTTTAAATATAAACGGAAGTGTTGATTTTAAAATTTTGAATTTATACGTGCGCGAACAAACATCATGTTTGCTTTTTTACACCCTGTAAATATTCTCACGACCGCAGACCAAGACACTGAGTTGAAATGACGTGTATTACTTGACGTACTGCGCATGCGCAGTTACCATTTATAGGATACCAAGTGGTCAAGAGTACGACAGTTTTGTAAACACAGATGCACTGGGGGGGGGGGGACCCGGTAAATTATCTGTTTACAAAACATACCCATTCATTTTTTTTAGATTAGTATCACGTTACCAATTTGCAGAGTAATTGCCCTCATTACGGGAGGTCTTTGTTTCCGCCATTTTATATTATCATGATGGACAGTTTAATTAGTCACATGTGATAGATTTAAGAAATGACTTTAAACAGATGAAGTTTTATTTATGATAAACCCATGTGATACGAGGGCACAGTAATAATTGCCCTTAATGATGGCTAGTTTATGTCCGCCATTTTATGTTATTAAATTGGATAGTTTATTGATCACAGGTTGTGATTTCTATTTAACAGGTGACCAGACACAATGTCGTTGTTGTAAGCTGGTAAATATATCCGCCATTTTAATTGATCTTTTTAGTAGTTTTCATCAATTGAAAAAGTTTATGAATGTTAATTTCATCTTACAGTTGCGGTTTTTAAATGAAAAATATAATTTTAATAATCATTTTAAGAACTAAATTAGCTTCTTAAAATGCTGTTTTCCTTACTTATTTAAATATTGTTATTTGCTGGTGGCTTAATGAAAAGTAAGAGGTAATTTGCTTACGAATGCGGCTAGCCCGATTTTGAATTTCCAATTCACAGAGGTCAACTATTTACAAGCAGTTATTAAGCATGTCTAGACGATATCTACTATTTACATGCAGCTATTAAGCATGTCTAGACGATATCTAAATACATCTCGTTTGCTTCTCTGTGTCACTAACTAATATGAAATAGTGGACTCGATGAACAGTCTGTCTAGACGAAATTCACATCTCAATTTTTCTTCTCTGAATATATAATTAATGTGCATTAGATGCAATTATACGGACTTGAACAATTAAAATTAAGATATAAAACTTTTTAAATCAATTTCTTGTGAAACAAATATTATCAAGCTGTTTGCTGTTTTAGGTTTATTTTACGCCATTTGCAACTAAAGATGGTTATATTAAAAATGGGATGAAGATTCCGTGAACAAGGATTTGTAGAACATCCTAGATATACGAGTTCTTTAATACTATCAAAAAGTAATGTTAATAACAAATCTACTCATCACCATTTATACATATTGGTTGATATTTGAGTACCCATATACTAAAGTAATTTACGTGATCGGACAAAAAACATAACTGCAGAAACGTGTCTGCAATAAATGATGAATCAATTCAAGAAACCTAGGTATTGAAATAGAGGGCGCATGTGTAGTCATAGTCAGATCTAGCCAAGATATGGATACATGGAAAACGTTTGTGGCATAACAAGTGCAGCGACCAAAACTGACTATGGTGTCGACAGGTGAGACCATTTTAATGTTGATGAATTGAATGCAATAAAGTTATTGCAGTAAATCGTATAAGTATTTTTAGACTGAATTTGACATCTGCGGAGTTCTCAAGAGGATGTTGGAAATACTGGACAACGTCAACCAACACCAACAATAAATGATTATATGTGCAGCTGGAAATCTATTTGTAGCTCGCTATCGTAATTATCGTTGTTTTCAAAATGTGGAAAGCGAAGATTAGATGCAAAAATGACTTGAAGGTTTTCATCACATCAAAAACATTATCAAAGCACCTGTTAATGGCGTCTTGAGAATGAATATAAGGTGTCTTAAACATTTTTGTACCACTGGAATGAGTAGAGGCGTGTTTTACGTCTAGGTCCTTCTTTATCGGCGAGGTTTCGTTTATAAACAAAGATTATTGTTTATATTAATGCCATGGGTGTTTGCTCTATAATCATCATACAGGAAGTGAAATAAAGAAAAGTTTTTCATAATATGGACAATGAGGTAAACAAAGATATTTGCATCCGGGAATCTATTTTAGACTACTGTCGTAACTATTGTTGTTTTCAAATTTGGAAGGTCAAGATAAGTTGAGCATTTGAGCGTTAACTCTTCTGCTGAAACTCATAGAATTGTAAAACAACATCTGTTAATGACATCTTGACAATAACAAAAAAACACGTTTATTCTCCATAGGTGCGTGGTAGGGGAATTAAGTGACAAAATAGAGGAGTAGTAGGGGGATTTAGAACGTTGTTTCCATGATGTGATCTCACATTACTACTAGAAACAACGTATTCAAGTGGGGTTTTTTTAGTTTAAAAGTGATTTAATGAGATGAGTGCATACCGTTTGTTTTCAGTCTAAAATGTGTTCTTAAGACAATTCAAAATGTATTGAAATATGCAAATAAGACAAAAACCAAGAGTCATCGATATTTTTGGGAAATGGAAACACACAAAAGAATCACAATTTTGAAGGGCAACATCTGGAATATTTGAATGTTTTAATAAAAGTCAAAAGAATTCTCCATTAAACCTTTTTGGTTATCAATCTTTTTCAGTTTTATCAGATACTGTGATTATAATTGCAAAAAGTAATCAATTTTGGCCCTCTCAAGATTCGTGTAGAGCCAATCCCAATACAATAACACTTCAACTACAATTCTACGTTTGCTCTGAGTGACATATTTAATCTTTAGCAAGATTCAATTCACCCAAACACAACAACACTTAAAATAACATTACCATTTTAATGGACTATAAACCTGTTCACATTAAAACTAATTAAAACTGCCCTAGATTTTGTTCAAGTCCCCCCTCTTTTCGTATTTCATAAGAAAACTGTCCTTACAGGTTTGACGCAAGTTACGTTAAAAAAATCACACAATAAAAAGATGAAAACAGCGCATTATAAACAAAAGTACCTCCAGGAAAAATAACTTGTTACTGTTCACACTAAAAACAGCTGCCTTAGGACGGCAATTATATGATGCCCGTTCCTACTAGTAGATGGCTGGATTCCACGGTGTACTAATCCCTCCCTCTACTGTGACATATATATATACGCTCTCAAACACAAAGCGGGTGTTTATTATTACTGGTTCTCTCTTTGCTAGACTTTCACAACGGTTACATAGACGCAGTCTGTTTTAAAACTTACATGTCTATGGACTGCATTACGTTACAGTTTTTTTAATCATGTATTCCCATATATGATATTAACAAAACTATTAACATAAATTTGTTTATAAGTTGTTTTGTTTATTTCAACGTTTAAGGACTTTATTTCCTAAAATCTCTTTGTTTAGCATGACAAACGCAATTAAACCCAAATCAGATATTGTATAACAGATAAAAATAATAATAATCAATTTGGGTGACCGAATAAAAACGAAATAGAAGCTTCTGTCTATTTACAAACGTATTTACAACTAGAGCAGATGAAACCATGAGATCCATAGCAAATAGAAGCCGATCGAAATTAAGTTGCCTAGCTGTAAATTGGGCCAATTCGCGATTTAATTGAAACAATTATTAAGTTATCTCCACACAAGAGTCCCCTGTTATTTTCGGTAATCAGAACGTAAGGGCCAATAATTGGTTTGTTCAATCGATCTACGCACATAGTATCGGTTAACTTGTGGTTTGCTTGGATGTGAAGGTTTCAAGTTCTGGTTATAGTTAAGGGGAACTTTTTATAATAATAATGGTAAATATGAACGTCTTAAACAACTCCAAACGTCAGTATATGGTTTTGACGTCTTTTTACTTCATATTATAAAGACAATTTTCATTCAGAGGTTTCAAAGATAAAACACAAAACTATTTTTATGAATTCGATAATTATTAATAACAAACATTTATATTCTTTCCACATTTCCAAGATGAAAGTAAATAATCCTATAGATGTGAGCCCTAAGTTACTTTACTATCAATATATAAACACATATAACTCATTGCATCAACAAACTAAATTAAAAAGTAAAAAGATCAAGAATTACATTCATGCACCAACAATTAAAAATATTACATTTTTGTGTATTCGAGGTGTCATAATAAATTGTTATTACATTCTGGATTAGTAAAGTATATCAATTATTCCATAAGTGTTATACATATCTAGATCTCCTCAGCTAAAACATGGCTAGTCATTGTTAAATATGCTTATGTAGAAATTCGTCTTAAATGTAAAACATATGTATTGTAATGAGTCTATAATAAATATACACACATATATAACGTTACGTATTGTGAAGAAAATGTTTGTACGGCAGAATCTGTTTGCAAATAACTTGATGGAATTTAACCCTCTTTCTCAAGCATGATGGGATTTTGACCGAAGTTTTAAAAAAATAGAATCAACCGTTTCATGCGGCCAGACGTGATAAGAACAAAATACCTCGTTCATTTTGAAATTTGAAACATAAGTTTTACGATTAAGGCAATAGTAGAGTAAACTTGGCGGAATACAATCTCGTATTTATACATGAATGAACACCAATCTTCATTTTTACTGCTGTATTAACTACAATATCATGTTTGCTTTTCTTCTCGTATACATATTCTCAAGGCTGTGTATTACATGCAGGACTGCGCATGCCCAGAGATGATGGATAACATGTGTTCAGTGTTCATACGTACAACAGTTTTATAAACAGACTTGCTCTGTAATTGGGAGACTCAGGAAAGGATCTGTTATCGAAAGCTAAACTTGAAAAACTGTGTGATATTTTTTTAAAAGCTTAACAAGATTAAGAAACCTTAAAATCGCCAATATACATATAAACACATAGAAGCAAACAATAAATATGTATATTTAAAAGTCAACAATTTAAGAATTTAAATGTATTGAGATAAGTAAATCAGATCTTTGACTTACCCTTAGTTATAACCTATTAAGTGTTAAGAGTTCGGACACTGTGATACAAATATAAAAAAGTTATCGTCTTTGAAATTTTGAGATTCGTGTTAATAAATCAAACACATTTCAAGTACATAAACTCTTCAACTTGAGATTTCCGTCTATTTAGGATCACATATTGACCTTAGCACTATGCTTAAAATAACTTACATCTTCGTAATAGACGGTTAACATGTTCACATACCAAACAATTTAAACTGCCCTTGTTTGACTTCAAATCCCTCCTAATTATGTATTTGACATCACAATTTAGAATACAAGCTCTTTTTTTTTACTTCATTGCAGTTTTGCGTAAAATGTGTTTTAAAATGTATACATTAAAAAAATTGGAAATAAAACAGGTGTATTTACAATTACTTCAGGAAAAGCAAATTTATTTTTACAAATAACTTATATAAGTCGATGCAATATACCTTAAGATAACTTTTACCTCGTTAAAGGACAATTAACACAAAACTTGTTTTAACTTTCCTAGATTTTTGTTCAGGTTCCCCTTCTTTTAGAATTTGATAAAAAGTGGTCCTAAAAGTGTGATGTAAGCTAAGTTTAAACTAAACATGATCACATCAAAAATAAGAAAAAAAACATAAATATAACAGGTGTATATAAAATCACTACAGGGAAAGAAATCTGTTATTGTTAACTTTCAAAAGGCTGAGATTATCTGTATAAACTTTCGACCACAAAACGTTTGTTTGTTATTACTGATTCTGTCTTCGCTAGACTTTTACAAACCTACAATGACGCGAACAGTTTAAAAATATATTACTTGCTGAAGTACCCGGTATTGTCCAGTAGATTAAGAACAACCTGTTTTATGTATTAACTAGTTTTATCAGCTGATGTTTTCATCGTCTATTAATAGAGAAAGAAAGAAAATATCTTCATTGAATGTGTGACCCGCGTTTTAAGTGCATCCGGAAGTTGATTAATAGTTGTTTATATTTTGATTCATGGCATGACTACAGAGAAAACAAAGTAAACAACTGAAAAGCTAATAACATTTTGTACAGTCACCGTTTTACCAAAGGCTTAACTGCATATTTGGTTGTATTAAGCACACATTGCTACAGTTTCAAGTCGATTGAGTCACAACTGTGGCTGTAGTCCTTTTGCTTACAAATATTCCACAAACAAATAAAAAAAACAACAAACAAACATATTTTTACTTTTACTGTGTAGATTATGATTGTGGTCATCTGTATTACATAATAGTTTGTTTATCATGTCGTATTCCCAATATGATTAAAGAAAATTAAATTTATAATGAGTTCATCTCATCAATGTTAATATTTAAAGACCGTATTTCCTAATATATCTTTGTTAAGATTAACGAACGCAAATAAACAAAATATAAATATTAGATATAGAAGGAAAAGATATAATCTGGAAAATGAAAATGAACGAAAGAGAAGCCTGTGTCTATTTACATAGTCGTGGACAAGGGCAAATGTGTGTTGCTTCCTGTGTTTTACGTCTTCGTCATTCTTTTTTGGCGAGGTTTCGTTTATAAACAAAGTTTATTGTTTATATTTATTACATGGGTGTTTCCTCTATAATCATCATACAGGATGTGAAATAAAGTGGAGTTGTTCATGATGTGTACACTGAGGTAAACAAAGATATTTGCATCCGGGAATCTATTTTATAATACTGTCGTAACTATTGTTGTTTTCAAATGTGGAAGGTAAAGATAAGTTGCAAAAATAACTAGAAGTTATCACTTACTTAGACTTTTGTTGTTATGTTGTTATATATGAAAGTAGTTTAACATGGGCTAGGGTTTGTCTAAACATTGTAAGAATAATATATATAAAACCCGTGTTCATATAACAATAACTTTTATTCACTTATTTTAACAACAAACTTGTCAAGTGCGTTATGCCGAAACTAGTCTTGTTCATTAAATTCTTCAAGTTGTTTATGAGTTTCTATTGTTCAATGTTTTATATTGTTGTTGAAATAAGTGAGTACAAGTTACTGTTATATGAACAAAGGTTTTATATATATATTATTCTTACAATGTTATGTTGTTGTTATCTATCCAGAATTGAGCATTTGGGCGTTAACTCTTCTGCTGAAACTCATAGAATTGTAAAACAACATCTGTTAATGATATCTTGACAATAAAGAAAAACATGTTTATTCACCATAGGTGCGTGGTAGGGGAGTTAAGTGGCAAAATAAAGGAGTGGTAGGGGGATTTCGAACGTTGTTTCCATGATGTGATCTCACATTACTACTATAAACAACGTATTCAAGTGGTTTTTTTTTTAGTTTAAAAGTGATTTAATGAAATGAGTGCATACCGTTTGTTTTCAGTCTAAAATGTGTTCATAAGACAATTCAAAATGTATTGAAATATGCAAATAAGACAAAAACCAAGAATCATCGATATTTTTGGTAAAATGGAAACACACAAAAGAATCACAATTTTGAAGGGCAACAATTGGAATATTTGAATGTTTTAATAAAAGTCAACTAAATTCTCCTTAAACCTTTATGGTTATCAATCTTTTTCAGTTTTATCAGATACTGTGATTATAATTGCAAAAAGTAATCAATTTTGGCAGCCTCATGATTCGTGTAGAGTCAATCCCAATACAATAACACTTCAACTAACATTCTACGTTTGCTCTGAGTGACATATTTAATCTTTAGCAAGATTCAATTCACCCAAACACAACAACACTTAAAATAACATTACCATTTTAATGGACTATAAACCTGTTCACATTAAAACTAATTAAAACTGCCCTAGATTTTGTTCAAGTCCCCCCTCTTTTCGTATTTCATAAGAAAACTGTCCTTACAGGTTTGACGCAAGTTACGTTAAAAAAATCACACAATAAAAAGATGAAAACAGCGCATTATAAACAAAAGTACCTCCAGGAAAAATAACTTGTTACTGTTCACACTAAAAACAGCTGCCTTAGGACGGCAATTATATGATGCCCGTTCCTACTAGTAGATGGCTGGATTCCACGGTGTACTAATCCCTCCCTCTACTGTGACATATATATATACGCTCTCAAACACAAAGCGGGTGTTTATTATTACTGGTTCTCTCTTTGCTAGACTTTCACAACGGTTACATAGACGCAGTCTGTTTTAAAACTTACATGTCTATGGACTGCATTACGTTACAGTTTTTTTAATCATGTATTCCCATATATGATATTAACAAAACTATTAACATAAATTTGTTTATAAGTTGTTTTGTTTATTTCAACGTTTAAGGACTTTATTTCCTAAAATCTCTTTGTTTAGCATGACAAACGCAATTAAACCCAAATCAGATATTGTATAACAGATAAAAATAATAATAATCAATTTGGGTGACCGAATAAAAACGAAATAGAAGCTTCTGTCTATTTACAAACGTATTTACAACTAGAGCAGATGAAACCATGAGATCCATAGCAAATAGAAGCCGATCGAAATTAAGTTGCCTAGCTGTAAATTGGGCCAATTCGCGATTTAATTGAAACAATTATTAAGTTATCTCCACACAAGAGTCCCCTGTTATTTTCGGTAATCAGAACGTAAGGGCCAATAATTGGTTTGTTCAATCGATCTACGCACATAGTATCGGTTAACTTGTGGTTTGCTTGGATGTGAAGGTTTCAAGTTCTGGTTATAGTTAAGGGGAACTTTTTATAATAATAATGGTAAATATGAACGTCTTAAACAACTCCAAACGTCAGTATATGGTTTTGACGTCTTTTTACTTCATATTATAAAGACAATTTTCATTCAGAGGTTTCAAAGATAAAACACAAAACTATTTTTATGAATTCGATAATTATTAATAACAAACATTTATATTCTTTCCACATTTCCAAGATGAAAGTAAATAATCCTATAGATGTGAGCCCTAAGTTACTTTACTATCAATATATAAACACATATAACTCATTGCATCAACAAACTAAATTAAAAAGTAAAAAGATCAAGAATTACATTCATGCACCAACAATTAAAAATATTACATTTTTGTGTATTCGAGGTGTCATAATAAATTGTTATTACATTCTGGATTAGTAAAGTATATCAATTATTCCATAAGTGTTATACATATCTAGATCTCCTCAGCTAAAACATGGCTAGTCATTGTTAAATATGCTTATGTAGAAATTCGTCTTAAATGTAAAACATATGTATTGTAATGAGTCTATAATAAATATACACACATATATAACGTTACGTATTGTGAAGAAAATGTTTGTACGGCAGAATCTGTTTGCAAATAACTTGATGGAATTTAACCCTCTTTCTCAAGCATGATGGGATTTTGACCGAAGTTTTAAAAAAATAGAATCAACCGTTTCATGCGGCCAGACGTGATAAGAACAAAATACCTCGTTCATTTTGAAATTTGAAACATAAGTTTTACGATTAAGGCAATAGTAGAGTAAACTTGGCGGAATACAATCTCTTATTTATACATGAATGAACACCAATGTCCATTTTTACTGCTGTATTAACTACAATATCATGTTTGTTTTTCTTCTCGTATACAGATTCTCAAGGCTATGTATTACATGCAGGACTGCGCATGCCCAGAGATGATGGATAGCATGTGCTTCATGTTCATACGTACAACAGTTTTATAAACAGACATGCTCTGTAATTGGGAGACTCAGGAAAGTATCTGTTATCGAAAGATAATTATTTCGTTTTCATATTTTTCCATCGTGTGAACAACCTTTATCGTGAGCTGGGAATTATCTCCGCAATTTTATGTTATCATTTTAGTCGGTTTCATCGTATTTTGATAAAATAAGAAGTGTGTTTTACATCATTAAATAGAAGATTCTTATTCAAACATATTGTATTTATTTCTCAGAAAAGCTGCTTTAGGTTAAATTGTTTATAGATCTCTGTTACATTAGTAAGTGCTTTTGACCCTTTTTTCGTATCTTCCCTCTCTAATGTTTTGCAATATCGTCTTGGTTGAAATGGCTGTCATTTTGAGCCAGTAAATGAAATACAGTAATACGTAAACATGCAAATGCATAAACAAATTAAAAAGACGTCCAGACGTATTATCTAGATACCTGGAAAGTGATTTTTGTGTGTAAAACTCGAAGCGTATAATACATAGCGTAAAGTGGATGCATAAGTAGTATGTCTAGAGATGATGTCAAGGTATTTTATAATACAGTTATGGCGCATTGACAACAAGTGACACCTGTACTTATTACATTTATGTCTTTGCAAGAGTACTTTAATTCCCAATAGGATAATATCAAATATTGTAAGCAGTGGTCATTATATTTTTTATAATGATTCTTTTCTTTTTATTAAAAATTATCTGAAGCCAAGTAGTTTTATTAAAAGTGTTAATATTTTCTGCACATTGTATCATTAACCTAAGGTCAACTTACAAGTCAGGTCTTCAGTCAGTGTGATAAAGATCATGACCTGTTTAATCTTTAGAGCTCTTGACATGTATACACTTTAAGCATTTTCACCTTGGTACAGTTGTTATTGAAAGTGAAGGTATTTTGATATTAATGACAGCACTTTACTTGAACTCACAGAATCTCGGGTTGAAGTACCCCTTAATCCGAATTAAGCCAGCATCTTGAAAAAGTACTTTGATAAACGTAACATCTGTCTACTATCAATACCATCACACTGTCACTTAAAATGAACACTGGAGAGGGTGACGGAAAGACTTGATGGAGTCAACTGACTCAAACTCTTACCAATTACATCTGCAGTAGGAAATATATCTTAGACTGCTATCATTTGTTTAGAAATTTGAAAACTAAAGGTTTGATTTCAACATGACGTGAGCCACTAAGTGAGCTCTCTGTCACTCACGTACATTTTTTTAACATCACCTGTTTATTGTGCCCTTGGAATACATACAAACTATGTAAAACACATATTGACCAAATATATTGTTACGTATACAAGCTAGTGACGGGCAGAGAGAAGAGCGGGGGCGTGGTCTTAATTGTTATGATGTTTTACATGATACATTACTTAGCATAAACAAATAATGAATCACTGTACAATAATATACTGTATACTGTATCTTCAACTAACAACTGTATACTGTATCTTCAACTAACAACTGTATACTGTATCTTCAGTCATTTTGATAAAGGTTATGAGGTCATGAGGAATGCCCTTAACATCACCTATTTCAACATTAAGTCAGTGATAGGTAAATACTTGAAATACTCTCATCTTGCTACAGTGGTATTTGAAAGTAAAAGTAATGAGATAATTATGATACCACGAACTCACAGTATCTAAGGTTAAAGTACCACTCACCCGCCAAATCAACATAATCGCTTGAAAAGTACATTGACAAAAGTTACATCTGTCTACCATCTACCACAAAGGCTGAGATTCATAGTAAATACTTAGTACGGTGACTACAAGGCCAGACAAAGTCAACTGATTAAATCGTTAAATGATAATATCTGGAGCCGTACATATATTTAGACTGCTTTCGTTGTTTTCGAAATTTGAAAACTAAATGTTTGATTTAAACATGACGTGGAGCAAAACAGTGAACAAATCACTCACATAGGCTTGTTTATTGTGTGAAGAGAATAAAAATAAACTATATAAAACACCTTTACATCAACGGCGTGGGAAGGGGCGGGGGTAAGGAGAGGGTAATACGGGAAAGAAAGGATGGGATGTAGTTTTCATGATGTTGCTTCAAACATGAGTCCTTTATAACACAAAGTATATAGTTTTTATTTTCAATTCAAAAGAAATGTTATGCCACTAGAAAAAACTATTTTAGAGTTTTTTTTTTATTTAATCAAAATGTTAAGAGATCACGGTTAAACATGCGTGAGTAAGTGCGCGTGAGTCATTATTTGTTTATGCTAAGTAATGTACCATGTAAAAATTGTCTCCATAATTGAAGAATGATCAGAAAGATTCGATGGTGAGCGGATAAACTTCTAATCTGATTGATCCTTTTATTAGATAAATATACACAACCCATTTAATTGGTTTGAACCTTGATTATATCTTCATACTAGGCATAAATGTATTTGAATCAAATAACTATCCTTTATGGTCAGAATCATTCAGCTTTCCAAAGAAAGATGTTAATTGATATCTTTTTATGTACTTGGCTGCTAGAAAAAAAAAGAGTCAATAAACATTTTTAACCTGTTTACTTGAAAAATTAATCATTTCAGAAAATTAGTTTTGAGCACCTGATGTTTATTACAGTAATACATTTTACTTTTAAAAAAGTTAATGATGCATTGCTAAATGTTGAACGAGTTTGAATTACATTAATCTACAGAAAAAAGCAAATGATATGAGATATAAATAAGTTGAAAAGCGATTTAAATTCCCAGAGGTGCGCATTTTGCCCTTCATTAATTCTGCTTCATCATTAATTAGTATTGTGTAATCAGCGATTGCTATCATAAGTGTAAAAAGTAATAGATATTGGCCATAACCAGAACAATCTAAAGACAATCAAGCCAATCTTAGACTCATCAAAACAATTTGATAATTTTGTAGGTTGGACCGTACCAACCTAATCTGTTTTTTTTACAAAGGTGAATAGCCTCGGCATAACGAGATTTAGAATAACGTTAACCTTCTTAATGAGTTATAAACCTGTTGCAAAATATACTTTTAAAAAAATTGGCCTTGTTTTTTCATAACAAGATTTCGTAAGATCGGCCCATAGTTCTTGCTATTCATTTGTAAACATTCAAGGACATGCATACAGCTTTGGTTTAAATTGGTGAATCATCTTATTTTAATATTTATTTTTATCTACAAGTAATGATCCTAAGTTTTTTTTAATTATATTCCCCTTTTTAATAACTTGTTTCTGATATTTCTTTGTTTATCTTAGCAAACTTAATTTAACCCAATAATAATATCAGGCAATCGAAAGAAAATACACAAATGAACTCTGGTAAACAAACGTAAAAAACGCGAAACACCAGCCTGTGGATTATATCTAGAGCCGTACCTATATTTTTACTGCTTTAGTTATTTGCAAAAAAGTGAAAACTTAGGTTTGATTTGAACATGAAATGAAGCAAAAAAAGAGAATTTTCCTTATATTACTACTTTCCTTTTCACTCAGTTTGATAAAGGTCATGACCAAAATATGACCTGTTGTATCTTTAGAGCCATTGACATGTAAACAAATTAAACATTTTCATCCTGGTACAGTTGTAATTGAAATGGAAAGCGTTATGATAATTATGATATAACGGTTCCAGAACACATAGTGTCTTAAGTTTAAGTACCGCTATCCCCCAAAATATGGACAGTCGCTTGAAAAGTACTTTGATAAACGTTTGTTTACCGTCAATGATAACAGGCTGAGATTCATGATAAATAATGAGAACGATGACGTTAAGGCCCATCAAAGTCACCTCATTAAATCATTATCATGCCGTGCCCTATTACGGCCCACCTCAGGTTTAGACAGCCGATTAACACACATAAAATGGTCAAAATAAAAAAGGATTTTAAGAATAGAAAATTCACTCATTTTTGAATAGAAATAACACAACAACAACAATAAATGTAACCATTTTATAAGAGAAATCGGGCCAAAAAGAGGTCAACTAACCCTTTTTTACACTATTCAAGCGGGCCCTATTACGGCGCAGATCGATTTGTTTCCGCCAAAACATTATGAATTATGAAAAAAACACATATTTTGAAAAGGTTTTCAGATGATGTTATCAATTTTAGATGTTTTAAAGTAATCTTACGTTGTTTTAAAGGTCAGATTAAAGAATAGACAACTAGCAATCCCCTGCACTTTTTATTCACTGCGTCCATTGACGACGATTTAGTAAATGATTATTTCTGGAACCGTAAATATATTTAGACTGCTTTCGTTGTTTTCGTAATGTGAAAAGTATAGGTTTGATTTATACATGATTCAAAGCAAAACAGTGAGAAAATCACTCACAGATACTTGTTTATTGTGTAGAGAATACAGATAAACTATCTAAAACACCTTTTCATCAAAGGGGTGGGAAGCGGCGGGGTAAGGCGAGAGTAGTGACGGGATAGAAAGCAGAGGATGGGGGTGTTTTTTTCAAGATGTAGATTCAAAATGAGCCCTATATATAGAATATATAGTTTTATTCAATTTGAAGGAAATGTTATGCCATTAGATAAACTATTTTTGAGTGTTTTTTTTTAATCAAAATATTGAGAAAGCACGGTTAAATATGCGTGAGTACGTACGCGTGAATCATTATCTGTCTATTTTAAGTAATGTATCATGTAAAACCTTCCTCCATAATTAAATCATGATCATAAAGATTTGTTTGCGATTGGATAAACTTCTAATCAGATTGATCATCTCATTAGATAAACCTAAACAAACCTTTCAATTTGTTTTAACTTCGATTATATCTTAAAACTAGCAGGTAGGCATTCATGTTGTATTCGAATCAAATGATCACCGCTCAGATGTTAATTGATAACTTTGAAAGTAGTTGGAAGCTGGAAAATTGTTATTGCAAATAAAATATATATTTATTTTTAACCTTTGTACTTGGAAAGCATAATCATTTTAGAAAATTAGTTTTAAACACCTGATGTTTGTTACAGTAATCAAATTACTTTCGAAAAGGTGATGATGCATTTCTAAATGTTGAACGAATTACACTAATCTACAGAAAAAAGCAAATGATATGAGATATAAATGCGTTAAAAAGCGATTGAAATTCCGAGAGGTGCGAATTTTCCCCTTCATTAGTTCTGCTTCATCATTAATTAATTTTATGTAATCAGCGATTGCTATTATTAGTGCAAAAAGTTATAGATATTGGCCGTAACCAGAACGATCTAAAGACAATCAAGCCGATCTTCGACTCATCAACAAAATTTGCTAGTCTTGTAGGTTGGACCGCACCAACCTAATTAGTTTTTTTTACAAGGAGTGAATAACCTCGGCATAATGAGACTTAAAATAGCTGTTACCTTCTTAATCGTATATTAACCTGTTGCAAAATATACTTTTTTAAACTGGCCTACCCCCTCCTCTCTCCGCATTTCTGTTTTTCATAACAAGAGCGCTTCTTTAAGAATTGAAGTTAGCTACGTTTACATATTTCAAAATAGACGCCATTTCTGATTTAAAGGTAAATATATTTGGATCTCATGTTTATATCACAGTTCATCTATCTATATAAAGAGATTGAACTTTGAACTTCTGTCTATGTTTGTATGTAACAGGATAACAAATAGAATTGTACTTAAATCGTCGCAAAATTATCTCAAATCATTTGTAAACATACCAGGACATAGAGAACAGCTTTGGTGTAAATTGGTAAATTATCTTAATTTTAAATCTGATTTCATACAAGTAATGATTCTAAGATTTTCTTATTGTTTTCCTTTTAATAACTTTTCCCTGATATTTATTTGTTTTGCTTGGTAAACGCAAATTTAACCCAATAACAATATCAGACAATACAAATAAAATACATACATGAACTCTGGTGAACAAACATAAAAGACGAATCTCCAGCGTTTTTTTACCCTTGTTAACTAGAGAAAAATAAACCATTAGATCTATATAAAAAAGAAGCGAATCACATTAAGTTGCCAAGATGAAAAATTGGGCCAATTCACAATTTAATTAAAACGATTATTAGGTTGTCTCTATAAAATGTTCGCTGGTTAGTTTCGTTAATCAGAACAGACATTAATCAGAACAGACGTGTCTATATTCTTTACTCAATTATTTGCACATTGTGTCCTTGATATTGTGTTTTAGTCGAATGTAAAAGGTTGCAAGTTCGAGTTCTAGTTTTTTGAATCTCGTATAATTAAAACACATATTAAGGTCTTAAAATGCTACATGTCAGTATTTGATTTGGTGCCGTCTCTACTCCATGATAAAAATAGTTTATTTAAAACCTTAAGTCTGGTAACTCTCGCAAGGTAATCACTTGTAATTAATGCATTAATTTTCACGCAAGAGTATTCTTACTCTTAAAGATACAAATAGTTTTTATTAAAAGTGTT
>JAUUEB010491050.1:0-10693 GCA_032362205.1 Clione limacina | reverse complement strand
TTTGTCTTTTGAAACATTCTTCTTCCTATTTTCTTCTTCTGCTGAGCTGATTCTTAGAGGAAGTACCAGGTGTTTACAACTTTTGAACTAATATATTTTGTAGACATTTTGAATTTTTCACTGTTACTTTTGAATAGTTGTGATAATAAAATAGCAATGAAAGGGAGACTAACGACCAAATCGACGTATTGAGAGAGCGTTTAGCGAACCTAGATTCTAGTTTAAGATAAAACTCGAAAAAATCGTGTTTGATTGCTCATTTAAATCTACTCTAATATTGTTCGTAACAAATATTGGCAGAATCCTTTTTAATAAGAACAAAGACGCAATGATGATTGTGAGGTGAATGCTCCGATAGTCTCCAAAACATTAAACTCTATGCTACGTAGTCAGTAGTTTTCAAGTGTATATTGTTAAAAAGAACAATTTGTTGTAAAAACAATACGATTGATTAGTAGTCATTTAGCCCAAAGAAAAATTAAAGTGCTCAGGGCCGTCTTTGTAAAGATCAATGGTAATTCTTCAGTATAACATGTTTTCTTTTTTCTGTTGGGGATAAAAACTTACTGTTCATTCGTTGAGTTTTGCATGTGAAAGTGGTAAGAATATCAGAACTCATCATCCCATAGGAAATCAGTTAAGACAGATACCCAATCGATTAATCAAATGATTAAATGTTGGCCATTACAAAGTTTTACCCCGCTATCATGAATATCTTTCAACAGTTCCTCGTGCAATGACGTATGACCATGTAATGTCCGGCTTCATGTCAGCGCTATCGCATTGTCAAAGTTTAACATCAGTTTTAGAGGAGGTGTTTGGCAGGAATGTACTCAATTAATCGTGCAAGAACAGTACTTAATCTTATCTTTACTCATACCATGTGTATTCTATTATAGCCTAATGGAATAAACAACACACACTTACTGATATGTCCAGACTCAAAATACAGAGACTTGAATATTTTCCATGTATAAGTAAATATAACTGAACTAAATTATTATGAACAAGATCTATGACATCCCATTAAAATGGCCAGTTATTAATTAATAACCGATATTAATTAATACATTGTATAATACATCTCTTAACAACTAAGATGGGTTCAGGGTTAATGACATCGCCCAGTCTGTCTCAACGATGACCCCTTAGTGACCTAATCTGCCCCATCTATGTCGTCACCCAAATTATCATGAAGTCTTATCCCCTTTTTTTTTACTGACCACATGCTTAATAACGTGTATATAAGTGGTCATTAAAACAAGGTAACGTTCATGTAAGATGGATGGTGGTGTAGAAAACATAATACAGACATAATACATCACTAACTACAACAGGTAACATCAATCTCCTTCACGGTGAGACGTCCCAGGTCTTATTGTTTTAGCATAATCTTATGTTTACAACATGTGCTCGTTATCAACATAAACTCATGATCTGTGCCCAGATCTAATCAAGTCCATCCAACCCATTTATGATGATCCAGATCAATGATCAAACATGGTTGATCTGGAGTGAGCGCGATGGTTTAAATAAAGTAACTGACCGGCGAGTAAATCGAATATCTGACACATGGGACATGGCAAGATTGCCTTGTTTAACATTGTTTCCTGGCCATGACATATTGTTATAATCATTACATCACAGAATTGTAATAATTTCGATTTAATGTTCTTGCTATAGACCATGATAGACAAAGATAAAATATGTACCTTATTGAGAGTATTATTCTCAGACCATAGGCAGTTAAATCAAGATAAGGGAATTATATGATCAAAGAGCAAAATAATAAAGAGGGAGACATGTAATTGTACACAGGAGCTTTTGTCATATGTATTATTGATTGAATTCATTTAATGTATTTACCTTGTAACAGTCTAGATACCAATAATACATTGATGAATATAATAGTTTTATCATTCGGAGGAAATCAGCCTGAACCATGGCAAACCAAAAGCAATGGTATTGAGTTATTGACTACACTACATGCTCGTGTTTAGCAATGAAAACAATTTCTCCAGGCAAATAAACTATAAGAACATAAGCTCAATAGAGCCACGTGAACAGTGTGTGTGTAGTTAGATATAAGTAAGAGAGATTCTTGAATACACAAGTTATGTTCCTAGGCTCGTTGGATTCTATTGACTTTTAATGCCATTCTCATGTGGCCATGTATTTATCTAAGAATTTTAGATGAACGAAGGTTTTTCAAACAAAATAAGAAACTGGTCTTTGTTAAACCATTAAAGGAATTGCTTTCTACATTCTATGTTTGTAAAAGAGCTACATGCAATGTGTGCTCTCACATGTACTAGTTAGTTATTGGGGAATAAGATGGCACAGAGAAAAGTACTGTCTGTTAAAATAAAGAACATTTTGAGACAAACACATACAAATGGAGACAGAAAACTAACAAAATAAACAAAAGATGTTGGGGAAATAAGTGTGAGTGCGGAAGTAAAGAAAAAAGAAATCATAAAGCATACGTTTTTTGGCAGATTAAAATTCAGAAAATAGAAAGAGAGAGGTAGAGAGGAATAAAATAGAGAAAGAGAGAAAAAAGAAAAAGAGAAAATTATCAAACTTTAAAAGAAAGAGAGAAAGTTTAAAAACATTGATGAAGCGTTTTGTGTAAGATGACATTGACAAAGGTACAGCATAAATAGAAGAAAAACAATTGTGTTGCATGCTTAACACGCGTTTATTGCCTCTGTACTCTTTGAAAAAGAAAGCATTGTTAAAGTGCTTAACTAGTGTGATTTCCAAAGCCCAATTCAACAAATTACGTTATATTTATGTTGAGGAGATAATGTATCTACAAGGTTACAAGTCGTCTAATTGATTTATGTTTCTTTTATAGAAAACACAAATTTCACATTAAAAGTCGTGTCGATATAAATCATACTACTTTTTAACGCCATTGATAGATTTATTTATAAAAATGTCAAATACCCTCTGTATTCTTAGTTAAATGGTGTTTACTTCTGACTATTGCTATAAATTGGTCCCAAAACAATAATTCAGTCATGGTTATGGGGTTATTTCGAGAATATGATCAGAGAAAATTACATTATTCAGAATGCTAAATGAGCGAGGATTATTCGATACCAATGTAGCCATAAAAACGTCATAAATACATCCCCTACACTCAGAATAAATAAACAGCATAAAATAGCTAACCGCACAACAACAATCATTCCTTTAATAAATCTGATTGAATCAGTATTGTTTCCTGTTTGTAAAGAATTAACAATGGGATCATTTGTCCGTTTGCGTCTAGGGATGGAGTCACCATTTCGTGTTTAAAGCAGCTCAGTTCTGTTCAGCTCCAACAGATGAACAGCCCTTCATTGTAATTTAAACAGTAGCCCATACAAGTCGTCTGTTTATCTTGACTAACACGCATTTTATCGCGGTTTTTCGAACAAAACTGAAAACTATCAATTCTCAAATAATAAAACAAAAAACATTTGTTGCAATGACTACCCTTTCAAACAATAGTACAAAAACCTGCTTTTATATTGCAAATTCATAATTTAATATTAAACATACAATTTAAATATTTATATTTTGGTAGTGTACTTTTTGTTTAAGCCAGGTTTGTTGTAAAATGTATGCAAATATTGCAATGCCTCGTGGTTGACCCAGTTCACCCAGATTTACTAAGTTTGTAAACAATGCCGACTGGGTTATTTAGAGAAGTGAAACTTCACTTGCCTCTTATTATACAACTTATAAGAAAAATGAAATTAGACTCGAGCAGGATTCGAACCAGGGACCTTTGGATTAGCCATCCTGGATGATATCCCTTACACCATATGCTGCGATGAATGTGGAGGTTGAAAAAGGTATATCAAATAAATCAGTTTAGACAAGTTGCATTGCAGTAAAAAATGAGATTTGTGTAACCAGTTTTGGCGAGTTACTTCCGGATCATCTAAAAAAATCTGGATAAACCGGTGTGTTACTGAGTCAAGCATGCTGCAATGCAATATTTGCAAACTATTTATGTACACATAGCCGTAAAAAGAGTTGGGCGAAATAATTGATTTAAAGTAATCGCGATGACCGATTACATTCTGAATTAAATGTGTGATCGCAGTAATCGTCTGCTCTGGACGGCTTGTTGAGAAGCAAAGATATTTTATAACAATAATTGAGCAAAAAGACGCATCTGGATTCCAAAACTACACAAATACGGCAATGTTTGGTGCGTTGGGGTTAAATGTATGGTTCACTTAGGTTTGGGCAAGTTATTATCACTAGTAGATGCCCCGTGCTCCGAACGTGTAAGACAGTTTTAAGACAGACAAAAAATAATGATGAAGAACAATAAAAAGAATTCTCCACGACACTGAGATAAAGAGTCTCGTGTCCTGCCAACTGAGCTAGCCGGTATATTGATAACAGACAACACAAATCAACTTCTTGCTTTGTATGTACCTAGAGTGTTTAATTGATTCATTATTATCGTAACTCTTTCTCTTTAATGTTAACAATCGACGACTAAACGCAGGACGGGAACACGCAACGCCGACGGCTCAATGTTTTAACTTTCAATAACGCAAAATTAGGCTTTAAATCAAAAAATAAATATCGCTACACGATTTGCAACACATGAAACTATAAGAAAAGTATCACTTGTCGATCTAAAACTTCATAGGAAAAATGTGTATCGATCCCCGTTTTTAACTTTCCTAGCTCCATTATAATAAGATTTAATCATAGTTATTGTCTGACAGATTAACAACTTTCCCCTTGATGTGTATCTACTCGTGCCAAAAAATGGTCAACGTCTTTGAAAGCCTTATCACAGAGACTAAATGCAACAAAATAAAGTATTTTCTAATTGGTTGGCCAATATTATTAATATTTCACTATAAGTTAGTCACAATGCCCAGATGCAGAATCGTTACATTTCTAAACAAACATTCAGAAGGAACATTAAAAGTCAGGTTTTTTATATTTGATTTATATGAAAAGTACGAGAATTCTTAAATTCAGCATGAAAATTAAGGTGTCGGAGAATATGTATGAACTCAAAGATAGACAATACTATTGAATACATTTGATCATCAATTAATAATTTTCATTTTCACTTCATTCACTTATTCATTCAGACCATCAATTTTCTAACACAACTGGAGTAAGTCGACTCGGTACTCACTCACGTAAGATAGAATTTAAATAAACTAAACGAATGTTTATGAAATCATCCTGTACCATCCTCTTAATCTCTCTACCATCCTATACCTTTAAAACTGTGTACTATTCTCTACTATCAACTACCATCCTCAAACTGAGTATTCGCCCCTCTCAACCACATCCCACAAATCTTATTTCATACATTACCATCCTGCATCATCCTCTACTATCTCTAAAAGTTTATTTTATCCTCGCTAGCCCTCATTCTACCAATCTACTTCACTGTCTCCAGCTTCTTCATTGCTATTTGCAACTCGAATAATGTAAGGAAAATAACTTTCATTATGACCAAGAAATATATAAATCCAGCCATTTTACTGAAACGTAATAAAAACTAGCAAAGGATAAAACGAGATAATATGACGATTATGGGACCGTTTGGAAGTGAGCGTTTGCAAATTAAGTCTTACAAATGTCTGATAGATAACGCTATAAAATGGTCGATTCTATGAACGGAGAATTGGGATCTGACCCCAGACTTATTTTGATAAACGAAACAATTTTACAGCACAGATTTTTATGAAGAAATATCGTAAATGGCAGGCGAAAATGTAATATTTATTGGCATGCGAGTGGTTGGGTGTAAAAACATGTTGACTATAGATGAATATAGCACCAATGAATAAATGAAAATATACCTTCTCATTAAAGGAAAAAGAACAGACATATTTATTGGTCGATAGATCTATACAAAATTGACGTTGTTTTACTACTATATAATGTTCTATATCCGTATTTAATACATATTACTATAGTAATTATACGATGTAATACAACAATTGCATCAGCAATAAATCGTTAAAAAATCTCCCATGTGTCTTGAGTTTAATAGTTTTAGTTCATTATATGATAGATAATGCAATGTCTGTCTTGCTGCAAGTATTTATGCTGTTAATGCATAACTTGATTCAATGCCAAAAACTGTGTTTGCCAACCTACAAAATACGGTCCTCATCAGTGCAAAAAGTTAATACTCTCATTAAAGTAATGAATGGAGATACCCGCTCTTTGTGCATTATGTTATCTTATCAGAAGTTACTCGCAAGCGGAAGTGAAATGACACTGTTTATAAATTTCGGATTTTTGTGTTGTTCCTGGTTCCTGGTCTTAGTGAGCGTTAATACCGGATGTTTGATCCTTATTTCATACATAAAAGTAGCACTCTTCCTTAAATTAATACGCGCTTGGCTTAAATAATGAATCGGGGCAAATAATTAACATAGACGGGGGAAATATTTTAAGATAGGTTTATCGCATGGAAATTATGACAATAAGTTAAAATAAGTTGTAAAGAATGATGGATATGTGGAAACTATGAGCATGATCTAGTCATTGTGATAATAAAAAACATACAGGATGTTTTTTTTATTACCCGATGAAAATTGTAATAACTTTTGATCCATTTTATATAGAAACATTTGGTTGTAAGCATTTGAACAGAAATTCATTGAAAATGTGTGTGGTATCACGACCAAATTGGTATGACCATTGATGAATAAAAAGTGGGTAATTTCAAGAAATCTTTTCAATCATATTTGCCGTTTTGTTTAAAACTGTAGCGTGTATATTATACTAGAAAACGCCCACATTATCCTATTAACCTCGACAAAATCCCATCTAATCTTGTATGATTAATTGACGGATATGTAAGTACCGTGATGGTAGAATATCGTGCACACCATGGAAACACAAGGTGTCATGTGTTTCTCTCCTGTGACTCATTTTTCTTTACTTGTCAACACATTACACTTTATGTTTCAGTCTCGTCTGAACTTCTTTCAATAAAATAGAATATACTTTTGTGTTTAATACAACAAAGGGATACAAGAGTGCACTGGAAATGATTCAAATATTTACACACGTTTCTTTAATGCATAAAAGAAATATATATTATGATAAAAATGTGAACTATATATTTATTTACTATTTGCGCAACTGTATCATTTATTGCTTAAAACATATGTTTAAATATGTGTATAGGGATCCTGTAAATCCGCGTTTATCGCAACGTTCTCAGTTTAATCAACATTTTGTATTTTTTATTATCGTCATATAAGTTTACAAAAGAAAATATATTACAACAATTGTATAAATATTATTTCCCTTCTCTTTAAACAAATCATTTGTCTCAAACCCTAAGATATACAAAATATATTGATAAAACATAATTAGTTATGTGTTAGTTTCATGCACCTAATTCCTTTTAAGTAATTACAAAATGTTAACCAGGGCAGTTATGTTATTTCAAGTTCTTCATTTAATATCACAAGATACTGCACTTATTATCTTGTCCAATTATAAATACAATTATGCTCATATCTATAAATAGGAATCAATTAAGTAAATAGTTTCCGTTTCTTGTTTCGGATAAAAGCCAACTGGGAGCGATAGATTACACGAAGCAATTTGTCTTCTAGTTTAAGATAGAGAGGATGCTCAATGGCATTAGTCAGTCTACATTAATTCTTGCTTGGTTAGCTTCTAGTTAACCAGAAAGGTTACAAGGAAACCGAGTTTGTCCTTCAAGTTTTGAAGGTCTTGGACAGACAGGATACCATCAAGGTTATTAGATAAGACTGAGGCTTGACCAGTCTAATAGAGATGGAGGATTTGCCATCCATGTAAAGTGTGAGCTTAACAACGAATAGTTTTCTGTAAGTGACCCAGCGGACATTGGCTGAATTGATATTGATTCAATGTCAGCCTTTAAAAAAGGAGAGTATTTTGTACTTAGAAACGGTGGAATTATGTCAAGCAGTGATTGATAATTAACTTGAATGCATCGTATTTGAGTTTTTGAGTATGCATGCATGTCGAGCAGGCTAACTTTCTAACAATCAATTTAACCAACTAACCAACCAACTAACCAAACAAACGACCAAACAAACAATTAAATAACCAACTAACCAACAAACCAATCAACCATCCCAGTAGTTAACTAACAATCTAACAATTCACTCAAACAAATAGTACACAAACAAATTAAACAAAGTTTATCAATGCAACAGTTTCACAAATTACCTCAAGTGGCATTGAAAATGGTTTTAAAAAACTCAACGGTTTAAATTTCTAAATCCCACCCATTAAACAATGAATCAATATCAGGGTGTTTTAATCCAGACGAGACATAAGACATGACAAAATGTCACTAAGAAGCTTACACTGATATTACAATTGGTCAATACGTCATATTATACTCTGGTCTATATCAAATACGGCAATGACTAG
Organism: Clione limacina; assembly: GCA_032362205.1. Taxonomy (NCBI): domain Eukaryota; kingdom Metazoa; phylum Mollusca; class Gastropoda; order Pteropoda; family Clionidae; genus Clione; species Clione limacina. The sequence continues at coordinate 2,260 of JAUUEB010491050.1, read as the reverse complement.
CCGTATCCTAAATTACAAGTGAATGAAACGAAAGAAGAAAAAAAGAGAACAAGAATTTCCATTACGAAAGGGTGTGTTTGGTTATTCAGCCAATCACATCACATATCATTATTCACATGTTAAAAACAGTGATCCTGATTTATGGATGACATCCAGCCTGACATTGTACATTTGTGTGTGAGACACGCGCTCAAGTTGTGGCCAAACATTACGTATCTTGTGCCAATAAGGATAGTTATTTCTGCTCATTTGATTACATAATGTGGTCACGCGAATGTGCAGACGTGGAATGGATGAATCCGACAAAGCTATAATTGGAGCTTTCAGAATTACATAATGGCCACACATCACTTAAATATATTTTTTTTTCTTTTATCTTCATTTACAATATATACATAAGCTGATATTCTGATGACATTGTCTTGATTGCCAACGATGCTCTGAATCTGAGTATGATTGCCACCATATTAAAGGAAAACAGTGCAATAGCAGGACCAGACATGAACGGAAAGAAAACAAACAACGGTCTTTTCAAAGACGTAAAGAAAGACGGCAGATCTAATTATAGATGGTGTGGAAATACAGCAAGTGAGCCAATAAAAGTACCTAGGAGCAACAATCACAGAAGATAGTAGTAGTAAAATATCTACAAGAATAGGCATTGCTAAATCCAGATTCAGTCAAATGCATCAGCTGCTAACATCACGACAGATTTCTCTACCACTAAAACTGCGAATATTCAAATGCTATATACTGCCAATCTTTTGTACTGAGTTTGTAGAAAGTTGAACACTAAACCATAACTCCTCAACAACATTAAAATAAAGAAAGCGCAATACCTGGGACACATAAAAATACACAAAACCTTACATAAATTTATGATTGAAGCAAAGATTGAGGGTAAAAGGGCAGTCGTAAGGCATCACTTGATATTGCACAGCGACATTAAAGAATTGACAGCAAAGACAATACAATGGCAGATTGTACCAGAGCAGCCAGTAACAGGATCAGGTGGAAGATCATTACACGTCAACATCTGTAGCAGAGATTAAATCCTCCAGGTGTCCAGGCATTACGTTAGGTGACAATCATACGAGGAAAAAACAACAAAATAATGCAAGCACAAATAATTGACACGATTTTTCTATAAAATCTATAATTCTAAAGTAAAAAGAAAAAGTTTAAGTATGTTTATGTGACTTTTTCACTCTTTTGCGAGTGCAGACAATGTTTTAAATACCTTCAAAAAATGTGTGCCGTTATTTTACGTGACATAACGTCTTTAACCGTGAAATAAATATGTTGTTTAAATTTTAAAAAGATCTCTTTTCGTTGGAAAAGGGTGACATAGAGCAGGTTGTGATATTAAGTGGTGTGATATTAGGCGGTGTATTAACTGTTATAATAGTTGAAATGTCTTTTCTTTTTCTCCTAATTAAATCATAGTTCAAAGACATTGTATACAGATGTCATTAAATCTACAGCCTAACTGTCTCACCGGCTTCTCACCTGCATATATTTGTGTTTAATATAGATAATAAATGTAACTAATGATTGTTAGACCTGTATGAAGTTCATTTAACATATCTTTCAATCGCTTTATTCACACAACCTCAGATTACAAGATTTTCTCGGTACTAATAATTTGAATTTTCAACGAATGAAATCATATAATCAATATATAAGCAGTTCAGGCTATAAAACCTCATCAGTATGGCTATAGAATAATCTGGAGTGTTATCCACTGTATATCATACACCAACCTTACCCTGGAATCACTGTATGTTCAACTCAGCCTTAGTTAGCCAAATGCCATTCAAAGGATGTCTTTAGGGTCGAGAGAATAAAACAAAATATCACATTTGATACACAGTTCTTTCAAATGATTGGTTAACTTTATTCCTAGTTTATATTTTTTTTAAAGTAGATATGTGAACATCTAAATAATCGCCAAAATTTTTAAAACTTGTCTAAAGCGGAGGTGTTTAACGGGTAAAAAACGAAAACCTAGCAATAAGCAGTGCAAAGGTTAACAATGGAATAGTTCATGAAGGTCATAAATGAAGTCAGCCTAGTTGGAGGATCATGAAACGTGCCTTTCTAAAATAATTATATAATACCTTTCTTTTTTCTAAAACACTTTGATGGGCTCTTGATAAAATATTATAACTAGAAAAATTGATTACTCGTAGAGAGTACAACCACGCACATCAGACACAAAAGGACATAACTCTGTCAAAACTGTTTTATTTTCAAAATA
>JAUUEB010491039.1:0-10694 GCA_032362205.1 Clione limacina | reverse complement strand
AACAGATTTCTCAAAAAATCTCATTAAGTTTATTTTGCAATTTATTGGCGGCCATCTTGAAAAATAATCTTTCCGATGGTCAGATTTTCAACCCAAAATCTAGTGTAAACAGCAAAAAAAACTTTTGTAGCAATTTGTCCTCCGTAAATGTACTCGACTATATGCGCACAAAAACAAAGAAACCCGAAGAGCAGCAACATCCATGGATGTCCCTCGTTATCAGATTAAAAATCAACGCAGTCTGAGGGTAATGTTAAACTTTCTTGATCAGAAATACTCTCCATGTAAACATAATCTGTCAGGAGAACTAACAGGACTGTATAATTAGCTTAGAACAAGAATAATCCTATTCCCGTGTCGACAAACTTCAATCTTGAAGATAATTAATCATTTCCCTTCCTTCTGATTTTGCACTGATTGATTTGGGCACTGATTTTTGTTAGTGCGGCGGTGTGAGGTGCCCTTTTCCCAACTCTATTCCTGGGTTTGTCACGTTTCGCTGTCATTCCATCGCATCAGCGGGCCACGCTGCTATAAGAGCGATCGAAGGCTGTTCAATAATATCACGTGCTCACTTATCAGTTATACAAATAATATTTTCACCCACCATCACCTATAAATTATTTTTTATTTAAAAGGGATTTTTTTTTAAATATTTCAATTACCGGATGAAATTTGTTGCATTTATATTCAACTGTCAAAGCTGAGCTGATTGCTAGATTTTTATGAACCTGATACTTGGTAATCAATGATCTTGCTTCTATGTATACAGTTGTATTACTTCTTTGTAAAGGGATCAATTGCTATTTATGTCCATTAAGTTAAACAGATACATATACAGATACATATATCAAAGACTCGAATCTACCTTTGCTAGATTTCTGCTGAAGATTGATGCTTTTTTCAAATCTTTTCACACTTGATGAGCTGTCTAAGAGTCATGTGTTCTCTCTTGTTCAAGTCTTTATGTTTGACTCGACGTAGTGTTTTCATTCGAGATATTCATCCGTTTTAACTTAGGTGCATGCAATTGTTTTAGTCCTTATGGTGATTTTATAGACTAATCTTTTGATGATTATTTCTAATAATCACCCGTAGTCAAACCCATATTGTATATCTGTTTAGCTACATTATGAAGTTTCGTCAAAGGATGTACTATTTTGTAGGGTCTCATTTTTACATGGCTAACGACATAAAGTTCTTGCGCAAAAAACGCTACATGAATAAGTTATATGACATTAACATGCGTGTAATGTTTACTAGAAAACGCACAAGAAAATTAATTGGAACCAAAGAATGAATCGATTGTATGTCTAAAGGGTGATTTGTTAAATTGATTTATATTGATCGGCAAGTACGAGTTAAGGACATTAAAATGTTGACAGAAATGAAAATAAAGCGTATTGTGTTTTGCGGCATTTGAGCCCTAGAGACCGAGAAACCAAAGAGGAAAACGTAGAAATCGTAATTGAAAATCGTGTTACTGTCACACAGCTATGGCCGACTATCTTTGAACTGTCAAGACGATTTCTACGGCTGTCCTTCAATCTTTGCCCTAACACAGCTAACTCACTTGGTTAAAGACATTTGAACCAGAGCAATACGCCAGAGCATCGAGAGCTTTCTCCGAGTTCTTCCGGTTGAATTGCATTTTACACAAGATATGTTTTAAAGATATGTTCCTTGGTTGAGCGTGTATACAATATAAAAAGTGAAACAAATCAACATGTATCAATCAGAATAAGTCGCTGATATGCAGTTTTCGACCCGCAGTAAAGTTGATTAAGTTCAATGTTTTTTTTCAAGTTTTATGTTGTTGCTGATGTTTTGTTTTGTTAAATGAGCTTTACAATTTTTTACAATAATATTCTTAAATGTAAACAGGCCAAAGATGAACGAAAAGTTCAACGTAACTTCGTTATTGTGTTCAGTTAGTCTTCTTTAAGGTATATTCTCAAGTTCAAGTAAGCATACATGTTGATATTATTCATCTGTTTTTAAGCTATCTCTTTTTTAAATGAAAGAACGACAGTGTGAAGTGACGTATATAGAGGATAAACACAATGAGGTGCAAATTGGACTATAGAGGACACTAAAAATAATAGTCGCAGGAAAAAGAAATAGTATACTAAATGGAAAACTGAGAAAGTTCAATTATTCAATATAGAAACAATTTATCATCTTGTGTTAAATTTAAGTTAGATTGATAGACATAACGTTTCTGTTGTCAATATCTCCACTATCTTGACACTTGCTTTTTCAGGTTATTTCCATCAGCTTAATTTACTGTAAATTACTTTGTTATACCATGCTATGACTTAGACTGTTATAGATAGATATCCTGGTATTTAGCAGTTGAATGAGCATTGGCTAAATCGCTTTAAAGGACAATGTTAAATTATTTAATCGAAAGGTCAACTATTTCACATTTTTTGTCCAATTTAAATGGTTAACGACTCACTTTTTTGCTACCGGTACATGTCGAAGACATCTGATATTAATTTATAAATTAGGTAAATCAGGTAGTTCTAAAGTCATTTTTTTGCTCACAAAAGCTCGCAGTTCGATCTTTTTTATAACCATTTTGTTTAACCATCCGATCAGATTTAAAAATGTATGAATCGATGATGATTAACGAGGATACTCAACCTTGCATATACGGATTATCGAGACCAAAACCATCAAGTGGTTAATGTGTGTTGTCACTTGGTCTTTGGGGGTTTTACCTTCTTTTCACATAACCTTTTGTCAAATGAGTAAAATCCAACAAAAACCAAACCAACGATTAATTAAAATACAACTGGAATTAAAATAATTTTATATTGATTTTTAATTTTAAACGTGCAAAACTTACAACTTATTGTGTTATTTACGGAGAGTTTGAAGAAGTCTTCTACCTAGATTTTTAGTCTATAAACCCAGATGGCTCTTCTGTGAAGAGGCTGATTTAAGTTACTTTATATAATATCGTTTGTAAACATTGAATTTGAAACTTTGGAACGTCTGGTATGTGCAAACGTAGGACATATAATCATTTTGATGTTAAGCTGTAGAACAAACATATACTAAGCAGACCATATTCCTGTTCATTTCTGTTAACAACACTATCACGTTTTACGCTACAAAATCCATCAATATTCGTTTTTAAAAACCATTGTGAAGTGACAAAATATCAACAAATATTTAATAAATATTGTAAGTTATTAATTTTACGTCCTGTCATAAAGAGGGAGAAAGTGTTGCACTACCTGTTCATCCCATTAAGTATTAGTTTGCTGACATCTTCTGACCAGTCTAAGCATAAATCACAATAGAACACACAACCTTCCACTCCAGAGACTGACTCCTTAAACACTCGACTTTCTTATAAACAACTACTAATGGCTAAATTAATGTATTTTCATACTTTTGGGCAAAAGATCTTGCCTCTTACCGTACCTCGCCCAGATGAGAGAATTCTCACTTACATTTGTATGGTTTCATCACGCTTCGCAGATCTTTAAGCTTTCAATTTGTTGGCCCTCGGACTATATTCTGGCCTTTGAGCCTCCATCATCCAGATGAACAAATTCTCACTTACTCTCTTGTATCTGTTCGTCAGGATTCGCTCATCTTTAAGCTTTCAATGTGTTGGCCCTCGGACTATGTTCTAAAGATCTAGCTCAATTTGCAACTAAAAAATATTCGACATGAACCGAGTTTGCTAGTTTATTTCGTTATCAAATTCTTTAGGCCTATTTTTATCAAAAAGCACACAAAAAGAAGATCTTAAACTTCATCTCAATCGAATGTCATTTTATGTGTGCTTCGTTTCTCCGTCATGCTTTGTAATGACATTCAAATTTGTTTAAATTAGAAAGCCAATCATATTATGATATAATGAAAAGTTATCACATCAGTTGAGATGGAATGAAACATGTGCACCACCATGAGGAACGTAATGGTAAATTAGTGAATACTTCCTGAGTTTCTAAACCCACTTTATGGCACACGAATCTGATATCGCTGAATGAATATCAATCGAGTTGAAAAATATCGATATTCATCCATCGATATCATTTTGCCATAAGTTTGGTATATAAATTAAGCCAGGAAGTATTTATTTTATTGCACATTTCTTATTTCATTACAGTTTTATGATAAACCAAAAAGAAACAATATCTTCGCTATAGAAATAATAAGGAAAATCAATTACAGCAACAATTCTGAAAACATGACAGAAAAGGCAAGCATTTATTTTTCCATTTTTATAAAATGATTTCATATATAAAGATATTAGCTAGATGTGATATAACTATAAAGAAATTTTTATTAACTATACTCTAGAATCAAGTTGAATCAAATTTTGGTTGTCAAGTATTTGCGCACAAAAGCAAAAGCACCTAAAGAGCGGCAACAACTATGAACGTCCGTTATTATAAGTTTAAAAGTCACCGCGCCCTGAGGGTAATTCATAACTTTCTCAAACAGAAATACCGTACATGTAAACATAATATTTCAGAAGATCGAACACATCTGTATTAGCTTAAACATAATTCTATTCTCGTGTCGACATTTTTCTAAATTCTATACTGAAGGCTAAGACAATCAACCAATTCCTTTTCTTTTCTTCTGGGATACGCTGATTGATTTGGGCACTTATTTGTGTTAGGGCGGTGGTGTGATGTGCCCCCGTCCCGGCTCTCATCGTGAGTTTGTCACGTATCGCTCGCTGCTATACCATCCAATCAGCGGCCCGCGCGGCTACAAAAAGAATCAAGGGCTGTTCAATAGCACCAGACACTCACTTTTTAGTTTACAGATAAAAATTGTCACTCACCACCACTTTGACATCATTTGATTTCAACGGCATGTTTTTTATACTTTCGGATATTTTAATCACCGGATCAAGTTTCTCGCATCGATATTTATGAGCTGATTTTTGGGCTTCTATAAACTTGGTATTTGATGATTCATTATTTTGTTTTAACAATTAGGTTTCCTTGAATGTACGAATTAAATGTTCGTTATGTACAGAAAGATATAACTTTGTTTGTTATATTTTATTTAATAATTAAATATATAGTTCTTGATTCATACTCTGTCATTAACGTGTTGATTGGCCTTTTACATTAAATGTTAAGTTTATTTAAATTGATCAGGAAAGCAGGAAGGAATGAAAACATTCAAAAGTAGACAGCCATGATCTGAGAAGAAGCAAACGTATTGAGAATTGTATTTTATGACCCTTAAGGACCTGGGGAAGTGAAAGAAAAACGAAACAAAAATATAAATTGAAAATCGTGTTTCAGTCACACAGCAATGGCTAACTGTCCTTGAGAAGTCAACTAGGTTTCTATGGCTGCCATTTAGTTTTTGCTTTTACAAAACTAACTCATTTGGTTAAAGACCATAACAACTAAGCAATATGCCAGGGCACCGTGACCTTTCCCCGGTTCTTCCAATCGTGTTTTATTTTACACTAGATATAGTTTTCTATGTTTCTTGATTTGGTACATCAAACGAAAGATAATATGAAAAGTAAAACAAATAAGAAATTTCCGATTTAAAGATTTTTTCAGATATGCATTGTTCAATTCAATTAGCAATGGCCGACTGTATTGGGCTGTTCACACACTTCTTAATGCTGGTGTTTAGTCTTTTCTCTAATATTGCTCAGTCATCATACGCCAGAGCACTGACAACTTTTCAGCAATTGTTCCGATTATTTTCCATAATTTATACGAGATATATTTTAATATATCTCTTGGATTGATGCGTTTATTACTAGCCCGTAAAATGAATGATTTAGTACATAAAAAGTAAAAAAGATAAGAAAATTTCACAAATTGTGTTTTTTATTTGGTTGCTGTTGCTGATGTTTTTTTAGAATGAGCTTTTAATTACAACACAGATAAACAGAAGAAATAATTTTAACGTAAACAGAACAGATGTGAATGGAATGTTATCATAACTTAGATAAGGCGTTTGGTTAATCCGTATTCTTTAATATTATATATTGAAGTAATCGTACAAGTTGATATGGTTATCCTTTAAACTATATCTTTTTAAATGTAAAACTACAGTTTGATAACGCGTGCAGAGTGTATAAACAAAAGTAAAAGTGAGACTGGAAAAATAGATGATCAGATTCACCAAAATAACAGTGTCCTGAAGTAACACTGATAGTTGTCAATTATTCTATACCAAAACTATTTTCATCTGCAGCGTTGATCCCCTTGGTGAGATTAAAAAAGCTTTGAATGATAGACATTCAGCTTTCGATGACAAAATCTTGACTCTAATGCAATTTAAAATCTTCGCTGTAGCTTGGTAATTTCCATCAGCTCTTTGATTTATAATTACTTGGTTCTTTCATGTCATGTACTTACAGAGGGGATAACGCTAGACAAACTAAACTCGTCCATAGCCTCTAATTATCTTTAATGACTGCATAAAACATCCATGCATTTTTTATGTAAAATACATAATTTATTATTGATCACAGACATTCAGCTTGGATCTTACAGTCAAAGAAAGTGTCATGAACACACATATACATTATGAAACTGCAATATAACTGAGCGTACCAAATTATTGATGAACATTTACAAACTTTAAAACCTTGGAACTTTTCCCTCATCTCCTAAGATTAACGACATCCTTCATTGCTAAAAAACACAATATGATTGTCTGAACGTTTGCAAATCTTTCCAATGATCCATCATATGGTTTTATGAGCCTGACATAGTATGGACATTGACATTGTTTTCATCCCCATTTATGTTTTTTGCAAGAAGAAGTTTATTGAACGAACTGGATTTTACTTGCTCCAATCAATATTGCTAATGTGCACAAAGTCATTTTTAGATCTAAATAAATTGTTAGTTAATTCACGAGCTATTTAACAAGGTCATTAATGATTCTGTTGATATAATAATTGAGATCTTCTGAGATTTTTATTATGTTTTTGGTAGACGTTGAAATCTCACAGTTCTAGTGTTGGGTTTGTTACAATTTATCGAAGGAATGAGCCTTGGTTCATATGGATAAGTTCGATTTTTAACATTTTGTTATTATGATTGGTTTTTTGTTTGCTATCAACTTGGGCTTGATCAAATTGTTTTAAGCCAAGCTTTTTTGATGTCGAACAACTAATAGATCTTTTTCGAACGCACAAATGGGGCCAATGCTTTTATGGCCAACCTTGGTGCTACATCATGTCTACTTCTAAAGATATGTTCGTGAACAAAAATAATGTCGCACGTTCACTAAGCACCCGTAGTAGTAAAACGATGAGTATCATTTCTTTAATGTCTGAAAAATCAATAGAAATGTTTTAGGACGCCGTTAACTGCATTGTATATATTACGTTTATACGCTGGAATGGAAAAAAGAAACACAACTGGATCATTTTATTTTACAGCGGTAATTAAAACCTTTCGGGTGTCTACGTAGTACGAAATATGCCAAATGGATTGTTTCATTGATTCTAACCTGATGCTGTATGTGTTTTTATCCTGTTTGATACTCTGCACTTGCAAATCTCGTATTTTCTGGCCTTAATACTCAGAATACATCTTGCTTAATATAATTTCAGGAATATAGGAATCTGGAAATACAGGAAATACGTAAGATTTTATGCTGAACTGTTTTTCATTAGGTATTCAAATTTACAGTGTGCATCAATCTTCTTTGCGTCTATACAATTTGTTTTCTCATCTATCTTCATAGTTCTGTAAACTAAGCTTTCTATGACACCCCTTTTATGACATTAGCTTCCATGCGTCTCAACTTTATCTCTTCCTTTATTTTAACAAATATAATCTTCTTTCTTTCAGCATATGGACAAAGTCTCATATAAGGTAGAGCATAATTTATCATCCCTATAGCTACATCTGTTATCGATATTCAATGAAAAACCACCAAGAGTGCTAATGTTTTAGCGGACAAAAATGGCAAGACATTCTTTCTGATGACCAGATCTAAGATAAATGGCTTGAATTGGTAACAGACTGGTTTTTCTAAGAAAAGGTTATAGTGTATTTTTTTCATTTACTTGTATAAGTAAACTTTATTCTCCATTTTCTTTCATCAGCTTTTAGCTCAACAAAAGCAACGTTAGTGGTTTGCTTAACTGTTTTATGATTTCATGGCAATTTATACCGCAATAACGGTGGTAGCTGTATGGCTGTATAGAGTCAATTTATCTGTACATTTGCATATGAAGAAAGGTAGGCAGGTGTTATGTAGTTGGTAACAATATTGCATTTGCTTTGATGATAATAAAATGAAAAGTCATCGGAATTTAATTGTGCATGGTGTACATTGTTAACTAACTCAGTCTTTACGTAGTCAATAGCGAAAATGGAAGCAAAATGCACACTTCCTGGTCATTGCAATATTGAACTTTATCGGAAACGTGAAAATTATGTTTTGACTATCTTAGCACAGAGTAATCCACAGTGAACACTGGGTCTTACTTTTGATTTTGGTTTGCTTTTGACAATGGCTCATCCTTTTACTTTTAGCGCTCAAATATTTAATTGTATAAATGAACACACAAGTCTGTTTTGATCAGTATGCAAGTTTCTACAGATAAAGATTCACTGAAAGCTTAAATATCTAAAAAAAAAGCTAATGCCTGTTATTATCATATGGTATGCAACGCGCCTACACTATGATTGCGAAGCGCCAGAGGTTTTGCAAGAGGGCTGGATTCCTTCAAGATGGAAGTGTAAGAGCAAAGTATTTGCTGCATTTTTGCGTATTTTTTAATATCAATCATGCATTGACAAAATTATTGGGAAAGGTCTTTGTATACTTTCTTTATTTTCTTCTGCTTCTTCTACTTCTTTTATTTATGTGATTCTTAGAGGAAGTCTAATAAGAATAAAGCCTGTGAATTTGTATTGGATGTTTAAAACTTTAAAACTATGAGTTTTATTTGTTGTAAAAACTTTACTTTCTTTCTATGCCACTTTTGAATATTTGTGATAATAGAATTGTAGGAAGAGGGAGCATAGCCTCCAAAACGACAACTTTAAAGAGCATAGAATTCAATATTTTATTATATATTATACTATAATTGCCTTTTAAAAGAAGGTAAGTTCGTTAGTCTAGGTAATTTTTAGAATTCCAAACTGATCTTTGCTCAGCTCCTGACTTTAAAAAATCTCATACTAATTTTAAAAGGAATCTTAATACCAAAGCACGTGGTTTTGGGGGTCTCTGCAGTTTTAATTTGTATTTCTTCTTAGCAAAAATTTTAAAAACGATATTTGTATTAAATTATTTACTTGAAAATACAACATGACCCATTCAAACGGATGTTCAACACAGCGTTACTTTTAATGCCAACCAGATCAATAATTAATGAAATTTTCCCCGGAAGCTATAATTTGCAACACACCCACATTAGGGACCTTAGAGGATGTGCCAGGTGTTTAAAACATTTAAAATAATAATTTTTGTAGAAATTTAGAGTATTTTGTAGATTTGTGATGAAAAAATTGCAAAACGAGGGAGCAAAATGACGAAGGATGGAAAGCACCTGTGTTTTCCTTCAAGGGTAGAGTATTTGAGCGAATCATTTGCAGGAATGGGTGGAGGTTAATATCTATAATGCATTTAAAAGAAAATAATTGGTCTTTTGACACTTTCTTCTTCTTTTTTCTTCTTCGGCTGAGCTGATCGGAAAATCGGATGTACTGACTTGACAATTTCAGCACATATTAATTATATTAACTTACCTTTGTTCGGTAGTTCCGCACGATTTTGCTGTTGGCGCTCATTGCATTTAACTTTACGAATAAACGCACAAAGTATGTTTTGTTTAGCACTACTTCTACCCAACCTGTTTAAATGTTACATAACTGTAATTGTTGTTTTAAAGAAACTGTTATGCACGGTCTACAACTTTGAAAACAGTTTACTTGCTCAGATCAGAACAATAACTATTTTCAATTATTGGCAACTGTATGTGAGCAAAATAATCATCAGAAAGACCTAATTATCATTATTATCTATTATAAGAATGTAAAAATAACTCTACTTTACACCAGTAGAAACTCGCACGCTTGATGTTAAAGATGAGATGCCTCCTCCCATTCTTAAGTTGTTGTTTCATATTCCTCTTTAGCCGTAAGTCAAAAGTTGATATCATGGATTGGGTCGTTACAAACGTGGAAAAGGAGATAACGCCCCATTGAGATTTGTTTCCTTCATGTGTTAGACCATTCCTATACATAAATGAACTCAGTCAAATTATTTTTATTTTACGATCTTCCAAGGTGACTTTATGTGTAATCCCCAAGTTAAGATCAGATAAGAAGACAAAATGTCAATGTCCATGAAGTGCGTTTGTGTTGTTGTAGTTTCGCATATTTGTAACAAATATGAAAAATCGATATTGCTCTAGAATATTGTAACAAATATGATAGATTAATTTAACAAATCAACTATCAGTTTGATACTGATCAATAATAGTATACATTATAAAAATAAGTTAGGAGAACAAAACGATACAGAAGCATATCATAGACAATGTCAAAGCAGTGATAGGCCGCTTCCAGGTACCCAAACAGAGTGGGTTGCGTAATAAGACGCTAAAAATATGGGGGATAGCAGTAAGAAACACTTGCTTCATCATTTATTCTGTCAAGGCTTGACTATTGCAATTCACTATTGGAAGGTATTACCAAAGATAAAATTAG
>JAUUEB010491028.1:0-10694 GCA_032362205.1 Clione limacina | reverse complement strand
AGACAAGTATACTACAATACAGGCTAATTTATAAAGCCATATCCAACAGTTTACTTTTGCCTATAGAGAGGACTTCATTTTAACACATTTGAGCCTGCTTATTATCTTAACATATTATCACAATCCACCTCTTGTCAAATATGCCCAAGGAATTTTTTTGCTACGCAAGAAGTACTGGTAAATATATCAATGGTCCACTTAACATCACAGACTGAGTGATTTAGAAACATTAATGGGAACTTTGACAGAACTTTCTTTCACATACTAAAGAAAATGCACAACTATTCTCATCAATTTCTATAACTATCATCTGCTGGTGTAGTTGACCATCTTCATCATCATTACTTAAACATTTTTATTTCTTAGAACATGTAAAGTAATTCAGGCAGTAAAACAAAACTTTCTTTTTACTAAAATCTCATTCTCTGTCTTTTACTAAACATCAATTCAATACTAAACCTACATTTACTAAAATAGTAGTAAATTTAAATCATTTACCATTGAGTCATGTTGGAGCTCATCTGGACCTTTCAACACCATCCGATTGTCTTCTTCAAGCTGAACTACATTTACTCCCTTTGTCTTAATGACGTCCAGTATCCGACTCCAGAAGAAAAAGGATGTAATAAATGACGCCTATCCCTTAGATAGGAGTCTTAATATGCACGGATGGAAGCACTTAGTTGTTCCTTAAAACAAAAGTCTGTAAAACAGTCGCTAATCTGTGAAGTCTAATTATTTATCACATTTGTTCATTGTAAATAACAAAGCAACCCAAATTAATTTACCAATTGAAAAATTAAATACTTCTTATAAAGTGTTGATTTCCTTAGCATAACTTTCCTCAAAAGAATAGGCAAATATCAAATATATATAACTACAAACCCAATAGTGGTACAGGCAGCCATTAAATCATCAAGGTGAACATCTTCAGAAGTCCGTCCTGGATCAGACTGTTCACCGGGTCGGTCTTGAGAAGAGTTTGTTCTCTGCCCATCCACCACCACATCATTTGATGACATGCTTGAGTCACTGTTATATTTGTCATCTTGTGATGTTGCAAAGGAGCCTTTTGTTTTCATTGCTAGCTTTGAAGGAGGAGTTCTCTGAGACCCAACTGAAATATACAATTTTAAAAAATTGTTGACTATAAGACACACCACACCAGCTATATAATTGACATATTTGAGCCTTAAATTATTTACTGACCATTGCAAGGTTTGTATGGATTATCATCATCATGATTTATTAATCATAAACTGTGACTGTGAGCGGAGAGAGATGTACCTTAAAATGTTTATATGTTTTGATTGTCACATCTCGCAAGACGTGCTCCTACATTGAACTTAGCTACTTGGGTGGGCAATATCAAGAAATAATAAGATACAGGAGACATCACTGAATAATATATTTAAAGTTTTCACTTAAACATGCATATTCATAACGATTTGACAATGGTGTGTTGGACTTCTGGTCAAGATCTGACAGAGCCCTATATCCCACTGGTGATACATTTGTCCTAGCCTGTTTCACTGGAAATTATTTGAAAATAATCAAATGGATTTTTTTAAAGTTTCATGTAAATGGATTCATTTTGGCCTACCGTATATTATAGTGTATTGTTATTCATGATTTTCGTTTGAAGAAGCACAAGTTTTCATCTACAACTTTTTCTTGTAACTAAGAAACTGAATTTAAGATATAAAAATACTTACCAGAATACACAGTTCTTGGACGCCCTTTGTGGGATCTAGTGATCATTTTGGATGGAATACGGTCTTTGACACTCTCTTCCTGAACAGGTTCAGACATTACAGGTTTTGGTAGTAAAAGTGGGCACTTTTGGTGTGACTGTTGCTTAGCTTTTTTGCTTAGTACCATAGCAGCTGCCTTGGTAGGGGAAGGCAACTTCATCTCAAATGTGAAAGATTTTGGCAGGATTTGACGAACTTGCTGGTTGAGCTCTTTCCTTTTGGGGCTAACTTTTGGCAAGGGAACATAAGGCTTAGAATGAGCTTGTGTTGGAGAAATAGCCTTTGGTGCAATTTGCTGTAATCTTGGCGGTGTACACAGTTCAATTCGTCTGCGAAATTTATGGGTTGTTTTTTTAGGAGTCTTTACTTCTTTGTCTGAGGTTTCTGGTGACAACTTTCTCTTCTTCTTGTGTTCACTGACAGGAGATTGGTCAATGTTTACTAGAGTCACATTCCGTTGCTCATTGCTGTCATTGAAAGTATCACTGTTTTCAACTGAATGTTCAGACCTATCATCAACTTTTCTTATATCTTTATCGCATGAATTAAATGCATTCTCTGGTGTCAGTACAAGATCACATTCATCTTTTGCTGACTTTTTACCACTGGCACACTTCATTACAGCTTTCGGTGTATGTGTGTTCTCAATGTTTGGTACAATTGTTACATCCTTATCATTTTCTTTGTCTTCAAGTCTGTGACTTGGATTAGGTGATGTCAAAGTTTTATCTACACTCTGTTCTGTATTTAGGTCTTCGATAGGATAATCCACACTCTCACTTCCAGAAATTACAAAGGTTTCATTCAATTTGGTAGTTGTACCTTCTTTAGGCTCTCTGGCTTCATCTTCTGTGCTTTCTTCATTATCTGTATTAACATTGGCTTGTGCTGTATTATTGCTGACAGGTTTCTGTATATCTATCTTCTGACTCTCTCCATCCTGTGGTGACCTTCCATCTTTAGTAAATCCTGAGATATCTAAATGAGGTTCTACTGTTGCTATATTGTCAAATTCAGAATGTAAATTCCTAACAGATGAATGCTTTAATCTCGAGTTGGTATTAGCTCCAGACACTGGTGTTGAAGTAAAGGCTGGAATATTGGAGGGTGAATTTGTATCAAGATTAGGTAAAAAGCCTGCTGACCTTTGTGATGGTGACCCTTGTGATGGTGACCCTTGGGATGGTGACCCGTGTGATAGAGAGTCCATAAGACCACAACTTAACAGAGTTCGAGCAAGTAAATCAGGGGATTGTGGCGTTAACTTTTGAATGAGCGATATATCTTGCTTTACGCCTTTGCCTCTGACCAGCTTACGTGGCGTTGTCATACGTTTGGCAAGTTTCGGTTTACTAGGAAAAGTCTGGTTTGATTGACTAGGAGAAGTTTGTTTTGAATTGCTAGGAAAAGTCTGGTTTGATTTACTAGGAAAAGTCTGTTTTGAATCACTAGGAAAAGTCTGTTTTGAATTACTAGGAAAAGTCTGGATTGATTGACTAGGAAAAGTCTGTTTTGAACTACTAGGAAAAGTCTGGTTTGATTGACTAGGAGAAGTCTGTTTTGAATTACTAGGAAAAGTCTGGTTTGATCTATTAGGAATAGCTGAATTACTAGGAAATGTCAGGTTTGTCTGGCCAACGCCATTTCCTTGATGTGATGTAACTGGAGCCTTAGGTTTGGATGCTATGCGCGTCAAAGACTGAGCACTGCCATGTGTATTTGACATGCCAGACAAAGGAGTTAAGTTGGTTGTGCCCCCTGGTAACATTGTCATGAGTTGAGATGGCATTCCTGATGTCTGTAGTCCTCCTAATGGTAACAATTGTGAAGATGAAGATACTGGCGTTGTTGCAACTACCATCACGGATTGACCAGCTAGGCCAGCTAAGGGTAAGGCAATCTGGTTTCTCTGGAATTGTGAGAGCTGCAAAGGAACTTGATTGACAGGAACAACTTGTGCAGTTGGGGAGATAATGACCTGATTCTTCACAGCTATGGGCACATACTTTTCTTCTCTGTGGACAGAAATATGATTTCTGTTACTGTAAACAGCTTTTGAATTTAAATGTGTTGAACATATCAAAAAAACTAAACAAAAAATTGATGGAGAAAGTTTCATTTACTAGACTCCCCCCCCCCCCCCTCAATAAGTCGATGGACAAATAAAAAAATATATACTTTAGATAAGGCAATAAAAAGAGATCTTGATAAAATATGCATTCATCCATCAGTATGAAGATCATGCAATGCCTTTTTCTTTAAAATGTCACAAATGTAAATATACAACTATATCATAAAACATTTGAAAGGAATAACATTGTGCGCATAAGATAATTGCCAACGTCCTTTTTTAATGATGTAAGCAACTAAAATACAAAATGCTATAAGGATGATTGCCTTATATCATTTTCTAAATGCTTAAACGCATTAATCCCTCTGCCTCTTTCAAAACAGTGATTCTACTTTTCTACCACAGTACTAAAGGTTTTCATGAAACCTGCCTAGCAAAAAGAAAAAAATTACTTAGGCATATTAACTATGAGCATGATGATTAAGCATATTTTCAAGGTGACCATGCGCTACAGCTGATAACGCTACAGCTGATAACGCTTCAGCTGATAACGCTACAGCTGATAACGCTACAGCTGATAACGCTACAGCTGATAACGCTACAGCTGATAACGCATGAAGCCGAGACATTATCAATCCCAACTCTTCTATTTCTATTTTTAACACTCAAATACACCTAGAAACTCTAACAGTGAACAACATACTCAAGTCATTAAGTTCAACTTACATTAGATTGGCTACATTAGCACCAAGGGGTTTTGTTTCAGTTTCAATCTGAGGATTCAAAGTTTGACCCTGAGGGCTTTCAACAAGAGCACCTTCAAACTGCTTTCTATGCTGCTCACTTTCCATTCTTTCTTGCTCCTTGGCCTGCTTATCTTGCTCCTAAAAATAAAGGAACAATAAAATTTCTCATAAAATATTTTTGAGGATAGTTAAAGCATCAATGAAAAGTAGGACACCTGACACCACTTTCAAAGTATTTACACTCGGCTAGAGAAAAGCTAGCATCTATTTCCAAGAGACAATAGAATTAACCAAACTTAACAGTATATCTGCTTCTATCATGTTCTTCTAGTCAAAAGTCCTTGCTAGAAGACAAAAAAGTAAACATCAATTCAAGCCTTCATTTCTCAAATATGGTACTACATTAGATACAGTGTTCAGCGAACCTGTCATCATCATTTATAGTTGTAGATATTCGTAGTCATATGACATATGAACTACGTAGGTTTGACTTATACAATGCGATAGCTCTACGCCAGGCGCGACCGTCCTGTACCATCTCTGGATTAAGGCATTTGGTCTTAAAATCTTCTCTTAAGGCCTCACTCCATGACTTGGGAGGACGACCCTTGCCTAGGCAACCGGGCACCAGTATTCTTTGGACTCTCTTTAGCCAGTTGCACTCATCTTTTCTTGCCACATGGCCATACCAACAAAGCCTACCCCGGCACATTAGCTCTGTGATAGGAGTGACCCCAACTTTGGACAGTAGCTCTTCATTGGAGAGTTCAACTCTTGTGGTAGCAACGGACCATAGACATTTAATTTCTGGCAAGTCTTTTAGTTACCTCCGTCTTTGAGGGCCAGGTTTCACTCCCATACAGAAGCACAGCTTATATAAAGTCTTCAACAAAAAATTCCTTTCAACTGTCAATCCCAAATTTGTTCATTAATAAACCATAGTAAAATTGTTTCTGTTAAACAAAAAATCTTGCAAGTTTTAGTTCAAGGATTAGGTGAGCCCCAAAATATCACTTTAGGTAAAAAAGAATACAAAAAATAAATTAGACGAAAAGATTTGGACTGTGAATTTTACACTTTTATCTCTAAAAGCAAATAACCATGAAATGTTTTCATCTACACTGATTTAAGTGGGTTTATTGTTTTGTCTAAAACCCAACATTTGTTCAATGCTAGCTATACAATAACTTCAACAAAATTCTGTTTCCAACAAACAAAAGGGGATGTCCCAATAGCTTCTTTGAAACCGGAATATACTGTAGTAGATCTAAGTTATTTTTTAAATGTATAAAAGGAAAAAGATCATTTTTCATTCTTAAAGGTTTTCATATCTCCATCAACAAACAGTGAAACCTGGCCAAAAGGTCACCTCTTCAATGTGGTTACGAGTGCAAACAGAAAAACTTCATAGATGATAATGTTATTTTTTCTTATAGATATACAGTGCAGTACAGCTCGTAAATCCTTTAAGTATAAGCCACGTTTTATGACACCAGGCTGACCAGTCTTTGTATATATCCCTAAATACCAAGAATAATATGTTACTAATACTAAATTATTATTTAAAAAAAAGTTGTAGCTATGTGCTAGCTGATGATTTAAACCATGAACTTCCGCTCCTCCGTCAAGGGCTGAGAGAAAAGAGTAATGTTGTTTCCAATAGCAGTAAATTGTTTTTTTCTCAATGTTGCATTTTCAATTCTTAAACAATAGTAATTCAGTGGCCATTTTGAATACAGACGCTTACATCATTCTACATCATACTCACCTTGAACATTATGCTCCTGAGTGCTTCTTGCATTCTCTGCATAAAAAAAATATGACTATATCAGTAAATCATACTATGATGAGCCTAGCAACAAGATACACCTGGGGGGGGGGTGCACAGCAAACCATACAGCCTACCAAACTTGGCGCCAAGCTGCCCAGCGAGTAAAATCGTTCACCCATGATATTTAGAAGAGGAAGGATCCTCCAAACACTGTGTTTATCCAGGTTGGTGAATCCAAAGTAAAATGTAAATCATACTATTAGAAAGGTCTCGTCACTAGGCCTACCAATTTACAGAGAAAGTTTGTCATAAATGTCAAATAGTGTTGATAGTAATATTCAATTTGTATAAACTGAGACACTGGAACATTCCAATTGCTATCCAACTGTCATTTTCAGCAAGCCTTGATATGTCTTAAAGGATTAAATTCTTAATTGGTTTCAGATTTTCTAGATATTGATCAAATGAAATCAACTTCACTCTAAAACGTGTGAACACAACTGACATTCTGAAAAATTATCTAATAGTCCAATTTGCATTTGGTAGATTATCTCCCCTAAATGATAATGTTTATTTTCCAAGATCAGCTGATGAAAAGAACTTGCCACAGCTGTCAGGAAAGAAAAGGTCACGATTTGTTCATTCAGGCCTTCATTGTGATCATTTAAGTATACACTACACACATTCGTTTTCCTTGAGCACAAAACATCATGAATAACCTACACATAACACAAAATAAAAGTGGCTAAAACAAACTAATAGCAGTAAACATCAGGCAGGTATTTTACTTATTTATAGTTTTCAAGACAAGTAAAGTGAGTTACCAAAAAGCATGTTTGATCCAAAAGCAATTTTTATCCCTACAGCAGCATGAGTTTTGAAAATGACAAACAAATACAATCCTGACATTGAACTAAAGTATGATACTTACGTGAAGCCAATTTGGCAAAAACTGTTGGGGTTGCTCTTTTGGAGGATAAGGATACCATTTGTCAATACTAGGTTTTGGGAAGTATGGAGGCAAAACTCCTTTATGTTTCACATGCTGATGACGAGAGAAAAAGAATATATTTCAACTTTATAAATGACTTGCAAGAGCTATAATAGATTTTTTTAAACGCTTTAATAGACATAAAAGAAAATTATGTATAATAATATTTTTTTATACAATGATCTAGTAATCTAATAAGGAATAATCCATTCTTCTCTATAAAGAAAGCCTTTGCAAAAAATTAAAAATCAATGACAAAAAAAATATTTGTTGCAAAAAACTTAAAAGCTTAAAGTTAAGGATATTATTAAGATGGTTGAAATTGTTTTAATCTCTTTGAAACACAGGCAGGTACCACATAAATATACTTGATCAAGAATCAAACCAGTGGAAATGGACAGCAAACATACCGCATTGACCAGAATCAAAACCTGGGCCCTTTTCCATGAAAGGCAGATTGTTCCCCAAGGTCATCATGATTTTAAAACCATGTTAAGTAACAAATTTGATCAATATTGCATTGAACTTCTGGCTTATTTCTATTGATGTATATGACAACAGCACAATACAAATGAATGTAATAGGTAATCTGCAGAGAGACAATATTCAAACTTTAAAGAAACAATATTGAATTTCATAAGAAATCCACAAGGATGGTTAAGTTTATTTACCTTAATTACGTTATCTTCATGTTTAGATGAGCACATATTCCTGATATGATATTTTATCCTGCTAGCATCTTTGCCTTTAATTAGAAATTCAGCGATGAGGTCGACAGGCCTGATGTCTCTACAATACTGGAACTGCTCTATGCCAAGGGCAATCAGACTGTGGATAAAGATGTTAAAAATACCCTGAAGAGATTTGTTTAGAAATCAAAAAGTTGTTAAATGAGAAAACCTCTGAGACTAATGGATTTACGACTTCAGTCATTACAAAAGAAAAAGAGTTCATAAGATCTGACACAACTGTCTTAATCTAATATCCTGCTTTATTAAAATGAAAGATGACAAACAAAAAAACCTGCGTGTAAACACACTTGGTAGTCAAGCCTATGATCTAGTGGTGGTGTCGGATTCAATAACAAATAAATATGTTGTCTGCTAACGTTATAAGGGGAGACAAAAAAGGGGGAAATGAATAGATAAATCCCTGTGAAAATCCCCCTTTATCACTGTGCTACCACCACTGATCTCTATGATTTCCCACCTGTTTTAGATGACCATCATAAAACATAGTATTGAATCTTCATTCGACACCTCAAATAAGCAAGTATGTCATGTTGGTGGTTAGACCTTCCAGTCTTTGAAAAATTAATCTGATATTATGAGAATGGGAGACGTTTTTTTTTCCTTCTAATCAACTAGTGGATTCACCTACTAAGTGAAATCTATCTGAGATATTTAGTGAATAATTGTGATACTAACCAGAACTACTTAAAACAACAACAACAACAAAACTTTGATCTGGAAACCTGTGACAATAAGCAGATTATGATATTAAGCAACATGATAATAAGCTGAGTTCCATTATACACTATATCTCAGAATGCATCTAACAAAGTTAAAAATATAACAAGGAATAAAAAGAAAACAAGAAAAATGCATTACTTATTTTCACTCGGTGAAAAGGTTCTGTATTTATTTCCCTTTATAACACCAGACAGCTTGAGCGGAGGCAGTAGCTGAGGGTATACAAAAGCTGCACTGTGGAACACAACTTCCCTCAAAGGCTGAGCTAAACTGATCTGTGCGTCTGGAAAAGGAGAAAAACAAGACAATAAAATCAAAGTTATGAAGCTCAAAATGTTTCATTTCATCTAAGATTTGCTTGATCTTTTAGATATTTATATCTTTATATCTACACTACAAAGCATTTTTTGAAATTTGCAAAGAGTGTCTTACTTAGACATAAATCATTACAAATGGTTTCAAAAGAATAAGGTCTTCAATGAAAGAAACAAAAATAGGATAAATGATAGAATGTGATGCAATAATAAATAAAAAAGCAATTATTTTTATTTTGTGAAATACAAACTACTTGTCCTGTTTAAATTCAAATCTCGTTAGAATAGTTCTAAAAATCCTTTTAAAGAATCTAAATTAACAGCACAAAAGTGGTTGATTTACCATAAATTGTATATTTCTTCTGGTTAGGAGTACTGTCCATTCTGTCCACTTCTTGGAGTACCTCTAGTGCAGGCTTCATATTACAAACATTGTAGACAGATGAATCTCCGGCACCAGATTTTTGCCTCAAGTCATCCAGCTCCAGCTAAAAAAAACAAAACACAATGCCATGAAAGGATATTGATGGGACTGACAGAGTCAAGATTTATCATTGGCTTTTGTACGCTGGTTAATAAATCAGGCGACAATAACATCATTATATCATGCATCAAAACTGCTCAACTACAGTAACTCAGAAGAGAACTCTTACCCCCTCAATCCAACTGCCTGAATGGGTAATTGATTATTATTTTTTTTAAAGTTGCGGATACATAAAGCTAGCATTTGTGTAACAAAGTGCGAATAACTCATGTGATTTGAATATGAAGAAGAAAATAAATCTGCCATAAACCAGACAATGAATTAAACAATTATTTAGAATTGTGCTATACAGACTAGGTCTGCAATAAACAAAGTAAGGGAGATGAAGACTGCCAGTACCAGATAATTCCTTGGCTGATCCTTGATTTCTCTGTGCACACTACGTCCTCTGGACAGCAGAAAACTTTGTGTGAGCAGCTGGATGTGCTGAAAAGGAACACAGGAAAATGTCAGAAAGATTTTTTTTGCAAAACTTTTGGGTTATCTGTAATCAATGTAATTCAAATATTTGAATACAAAATTATTAAAACTAAAAAAATTCTTCACTCGAATTAGAAACCAAAGAGGTAGTAACAAGGAGATAATGTAAATTACAGTCAAACGCCCCCTACAGTGCCCCTCACTACATTTCTAATTTCACTACAACGCTTGTTTTTCAAAAGCACCAATATTTCATTCTTTGTCCTTGTTAGAAAAACCTCGCTATAGTGCTATTTTTCTCAGCACCAAATTGTTTTATACGCTTATATCAACCCCACCATAGTGCTATTTTTTTTAATTAAAAAATAAACCCATCAAACTTTATATTGATGTAGGTCCTATGAAAATCTAAAAAAGTTGAAATAGTGTTATTCTTTTTAACTATGACCTTTAACGAAAAGCGCCTCTGTCCTGATTACCTGTCTCCATCGCTGTGAGCGTCAGTAGGAGCTTCAACTAACATCACAAGTGCACGCCATCTGTTTCTGTTGCTGCTGATCATTGTCATCTCGTGAACACCAAGTCTGCTGGCTTCGGTGATGTTGCCAATG
>JAUUEB010491017.1:0-10695 GCA_032362205.1 Clione limacina | reverse complement strand
TATCAGTCATTGATAGGCGCTATTCTTTTACAGGGCTCTGTGGTTTACTGGTCAGAATGCTTGGCTCAAGTTCTGTTGGGCGCGGGTTCGAGTCCCTTGTGTGCTGAGACGTTTTCATCCAGATATAGAGCTTTATATTTCTTGCTGTTTTATCATCTTCATGTGTATTATTTCGTGCCAGTAAAAAATGATGGTAATCAGGTTTTCTTGTATTTCGCAAAACAAATACTTTCGTAATACCAAAATCTCTAAAAAATCTACCCACATTAAATCATTCAATTCCAAAAACAATTTTATAACTTAAAAAGTAGTAATGAGTTAAAATGGGGTTTTGTGTCCCGTTAGAGCACTATGCAATGAGTTTAAGCCATAACGAGGCAGCCGCTGTGCAGCGCCAATTTAGAAACTTGGTGAAAATGACAATTGGCGAGGCGAGGGCCCGAACCCACAACCTTCCAGGTGAGAGTCGAGTACGCTCACCAGCCCAGCCCTTTAATAGTATGAGGAATATAAGTAACATTTCTGAATCGTGTGTACTATCAATGCTGTATTGAAACGGAGGGGAACGAACATTGATGATATCTCAATTACTTCTAAATTGTAAGAAATCACGATGTTACTCATCCTTTTTATTCGGGAAACAAACGCTGTAGAATTGACCCCGATGAAGGCGTCATGCGGCTCTAGGGCTTATACGTGAAAATAACACTTACTCGTCACATCATATGCCCGACAACGTCAGGTTGCATTGTTAATATTATTTGCAATGTTTGTTATGTCCGGTCAAAAAGCACGTGCGCATACGATACTGAGCAAAATTAATGAAGCAATCATAACTTTACGCTAATGAACTTGACTTCTTTTTACTCCTTGTCGGTAACGTCATTGCCTGCTCATGCTCGGTCTATGCGCGTGCGCAAAAAATGATTTTTTATGACACCATGGGGAAATAGCCAGTGAACTATCTCCTCTTAATATTCTTTTTAAATTTATAAACAGTTGAGTTGCCAACTCGGGTTTTTAAAAGCCAAATTCTAGAAATCTGGCTTTTTACCCCATTACTGAGACTTTTTAGGCATACGGCATTTGAGGCAGTTTATCATTGCTTTCCTCGCAGCTTTTCTTTATGACCCCGTCCGCCAGTTCAAAAGGCTTTATTCAGTGAAAACATGGCAGCAATTACCTTAGTTTGCGATAATTAATTTTTAGTTTGTCATTTATGCGTTAGTTAAGCCTCTTAGAGGGACTGATGCGGAAAATTTAAATCAAATCTAATATTACGCAATCAGCATCGATTGCCTAGAATCAGTTCTAAAAAATTGTCGTGCATAGGGTTCAATATAAAAATTCTGTTTGACAAATTATAGCAATATCAGCAATTTGGAAATGTCTTATAAAGAATCCCTTTCCATCTTGCGAACCGTTAAGATTTAAATCTCATATAATATAATCAATAAGTCTGTGTTAAAAGAGACGATGACATCATGTGACATGTCAGAATCACAGAACCAGGAAGTCAAATTAACGCTTTGTTAGTTCCTCTTCACGGTTCCTACCTCTGCCTAAAGGGTGACATTTCATTGTCTGTATTTTATGAATAATCACTCAAAGGTCAACTGTTCCCAAGTACAGATGTTTCGATATGTATCACAAACATTAGCATAACCCTGTAAAACGGCCATGTCCACTGGTCCTCGGCTACCCAAACTAAATACTCTGGACTATTACAGTATGATGATTAACCGATAATGATCCGTTAGAGAACTTTGTACAAATTAGTATCTTATAATTCAGACATTCATATTTCGGTAATTATTTTCCTACATTTGATATGAGCAACAGTACAAAAACTCAAGATAAGTTATTTCCATTTATTAGGTTTTGTTGATTTGATCAATAAACTGTTTTCAATTCAATACGATTTGGTTTTTTGATCGTACTTAACTTATACCGATGAATATAATCTGCATCATCATAATGAAGTAACGTCTACTTTACAAACAAAAAAGACAGATTATACATCATTCAATCGGAGATAATATTAGCAGGAACACTGATCGGTGAGTGAAATGTCTTTAAAAGTGTTTTCATCCCCGTAAGAACCCCAAATAGAATTCTTATAAGTAAGATCCACAATTGAGCAGATCGTTGTTCTTACTGTCACATTTATACTACAATGACTGGTCAATAGTAGTTATACTCAAACCCAACTATCGAGCAGTCGAAGTAAATTATGTTCAAGATTCAAAATAGTATATTCGAACTATCAACTTTTATGGTATAATTATGCATCAAACAAAACGAAATGTGAAAACTGATTCATGTAAATGCTTAAAATATGTTTAAATCCTGCATGGCGCCGAATGATCTATTCACTGAGCGATATTGGAACTTGTTTCTTGTGTATCTGTATAATAATGTATGTAAGATTGCGCAAGGGCTCTATCTTGTTTTTGAAAATAAACTGTGAAAGTTTTGATTGACAAAAGTTTAACCAAGAAGACAAGGGACAGCAGTTTGTATCAATTTTTTATAATGGTGCAGTTGATCATTTTAAAATTAAAAGTGTTGAATTCTATGGCGTATTTTTAAATCATATGATTGTAGTATCACAGAAGGTTTTGGTCAATCAAGATCCCATTTCCCTGGACTAACACGGGATAATGCCGCGAAAAGATGCCAACCCACAGAACTGTTATATGTTCATTTATATTAAAGAGAATTTAAAAGACAACAAATTTGTGACGTATTTAAAAATGGAATAGAAAGACGTGTTGTTGAACCAATCTATCCAGGTCAGGTCACACATCCAGGTCAGGTCACACGAGTTTAGGTATCTTTGTTTGTGTAGACGTTGCTATTTTTGGCATATTAACCAGAATCGTTGTCCACAAAGACTCGACCATTGGCTCAAGGTACTCGGCCAGAATAGTTAATAGTCCAACTTAACCGAGCTATTAATTTAAAGAAAGCCTCGTGTCTAATAACCTTTCCCAATTGGCCTCCGTATAACAAGCCGTGTTACTAATTTGTCGTGAATTTGGCGTCCAAATTACCCAATTCGTTGTCTGCAAACACCATTTGAAAAACATAACGATTCTTATTACATTTGTCGCTGTTTTTTGCATGGAACAAACAATTATAAGATATCTGTATTTATACTAGATTTGGTTAAACATTATAATCGAAAAACTCTTTGGCCATGGGATATTGGAACTTATCCAATAAAGATTTGAATAGTTGTTTAGTAGAAATAATGAAAGGGTTCTCAGTGTTTTACAACACCTTCTTAGTGCTACAGGTTGAGTCACCAACTAGGATCAACAACATCATTCTTTAAATAAACCGTCTCTCACTACAAAATGCTCCTTCTTACAAGGTCTATCTGACCATGACTTTATTTCAGACAAAGCTTCTTTAACGCCTTGATACTTGACACCTCAAAAGTTTCTTTTTAAATATGCATAGGACTTGGCATAAAAAGACAAGATCTGATTTCCATAAAGAGGCTAGGTATACGTGTCACTCTTTCATTTCAAAACATAAAATTACTGACCATATTGAATCCCTTGAAGACGCAAAAATACAGAGAGGTGATAAACAAATCTGAAAAAGAACAATTCGCTCGAGCTTTTCATAAATAAAAGTCAAATTTGAAACTGATCGTTTGCTTTTAATGATACTAAGATCAAGATTCGACTTTTTAATAATAAACAAGGGCAAAATAAGCGAGTCTTTAAACTTCGATTGACTAACACTGGTTGATAAATATTCATTAAAAATGTGATTGGCTATGGGGGCAATGACGTCAACGCATTCTTAAAATAGATTGGAAGGCACGGAATCAAGTTCTCATAAACTCTTGCTTGATTTAAGAATAATCTTCTTTGTGTCATCAATAGAGGTGGATTTGAAACTGGTGAAGGGGGTGACAGTAGGTTCATTTAAAAAATGGTTAAGAATCAGTTGTATCAAGGTTGGCTCTAATCAAATCAACTTTCTTGATGAAAAAAAATCTGATACGAAGTTTAATTTCACTTTGATTGTTGACCATTGGTTACAGATTTTTGGGATCGCAAAAACGTGTGTCTAGGTCATAAAAACAGACTCCGGTTGAGCCATGAGGGATGAAATGTGACACCCTCTCCTCCCGACTCATATTCTTAATTGCCATGTAATGTAAAAAATGATATGTGCCAACCAACATGGAATCCGAAAAGTATGGTCATGCGAAAGCCAACTTATTTTTTTGGTTAATGACCTCGCCCAAACAGCGAAGTAGGATACCAAACTTACCTAGGTTTACTTTATTTTGCGAAAACATTCTACAAAGTCGAGCATTTAATCATTTAAGCCTTTAATGAAAATTATCTACTAAGACATCAAATATAAGACATATTATTGGTTAAAAAACTTACTTACTACAAATACCGTTTCTAATTGTGCAATTTATTTTAAATCCCATCTAGCGAAGGCTTAAAATCATTTCATTATATTTTTTTTTTAATATTTTACGTCGGGGTTTCTACAATCTCATATTTTAAGATTAACTCGCAATGGATAACTACTTCATTATTTATAATATATGATCATAAAAATATTCAAAATATTAGGTTATGTTAAAAAAGAAGCAAAATCGATTTGTTATTAGTAATAAATCAATTATAGATATTGTAAATGAATCAGATGGGTAAAATAACGAGCTCACCTTTATAGCTGGCAAATGTCGATGATGTTTGAATAAAATGTCATGAAATATGATAAACAAGAACATCATTATATTAAACACTGATCATTAACCTCAATATCTTCATACTAAACAGACTTAAATATTCAAACATATCGAAAAATCAATTATGAAGTTTGACTTTGTATTAAAGTTAGATAACGCGTAAACGTTAAAACCACTAAGGAAAAAATAATAGCATAAAACTTAGTTTAAACGGATGAATATCTCGACCATCCATGCCCCGAAAATCCCTGTGCTGACTATCTCTATCAGCTTATGATTGATGCATATTCGACGGCCTGTATCAGTCTTCTTTGTTTTCTCTTTTTCAAGCCTCCGTGTTTACCTTGGCCTGCTAGTTCTTATTGGAGATATAAATCAGTTTGAGGAGGATTTAAAGCTAACGCTTTAACCGACTTTTTTTAAATAATCTCCTTTAGCCAACCCACTACTTAATCTTTTTTTGATATAGTAAAGATTAAAGTTTTCTAAGCTAGTCATGATTCAAGATCCCGAAGAGCTAAGCTTATTGGATTAAAAGTTATTAAATATTCGAACATAATAATACATTGTAAATATACTTTTTAACATATAACGAATAGGTTATCATTAAATCATCAAAATAGCGTAAAAATACGTTACATTATCTTAGGGAGTTTTGAAGTAAAGCATATCGTATTTAAGTGCATTTCAAAACAAATGCGCTTCTTAAACTTTCTTGGTATTTCGATTAAATGGGTCAAAATCAACACTCTAAAAGGCAGTGAATTCAAATGTCTTAAAACACTACCTCTCTTGCTCTTATTGTCCTTTTCATAGAAGGGTTTTTTAAATTATTTTTGAGACATGAAATTATGTGTGTTCCTGGGAAATAATTTTAGTGTTGTATATTATTATTAAATTACTTACATATAAACATAAAACACGGTGACCACTTCTTTTCTTATTCGCTGCTTGCAAGCTATCTACCCTCTCGGCATTTTGTAAAGGGGAGATCACTCTGTTGACATTTTCGTTGAAGTATTTCTTTCGTTTTGTTCTTATAACGTCTGCTACAAATGTACATGTTCTTAATATATTTTAAAAAAGTCAAGAGCGTTCAAAACAAATTAGCTTTAAAAGGGACACTTTGTTTGAATGCTTTAAATCTCGATTGACATAACTCCAAATTCCCTAGAAGTCATGTTACTGTATTTTTTCTCAAGCTGTCACATTAGCGATTTTTTACAAGATTTTACTGAACTCGATCATGCACTGTTAGGATTAAGATAATCGATATGTAATTCCTGATCATTGCTGAGTATTTCATTGTATTACATTACCAGAAGTTACCAGAAATCTTTAACAGGTTCCCAAAGTGTCAATCTAGTGTCAACAACATTATATCGATACTCAACTCTGTCGTCTGCTCTTTTGTCAATCGTCTGCTTTAAGTGTCAGCGGATCACGTGGAGTGGTTTACTCACGTGCTAAGTAAATCCCATAGGCTATTTATACACTTGTCGTGGAGATCGACTTGTTAAATAATCGGACGCCCACTTTGTGTGTCAAAACACACGGACTTAATTGCACAAAGTCCAGTTTTAGATTCTAATTATGATGTTCAATCAACAGATGCACTAAAGGGGTGGGGGGGGGGCATAATCTCGCTTTTTATAGTAACAGGGATAATTAACTGAAGTAAAGGGGGAACAACTCTCATGATATTTGTACAGAACAATATGCAACGAGGAGAAGTCAAATTGTCAAAAGAAATGTTGACAAAACACACAACGAGTTAAGTGGCTCAACTCTAATACAAATACGCAAATATTGGATTCGAGGCTTAAGCCATACTTTTTTGCTGCTATAATAAGGATTTTGAACGCCTTTGAGATTGACTTATAGAAAGCAGCTTTTTGACTAAGATTGTTTAACCACTAGCCACGATTTTAGGTACAGTAGAAACAGTTCACATATATTTGTAATTTGTCCTTATTTTAATCCTCTTGTATCGGACGTCGTTTTCAGATAATAGATGAAGGTATTTCTAATATCGAAACCAATGTGTTTATTTAACTAGTCACTAGTCATTTGAAACACAGATCTTCTTAACCTCATCCTTTCTGGTTGTTACTCAAACAGATATATCATAATATTTATTTCGCCAAAGAATATCCTCATTTGTCCTATTGAACTCATTTATCCTATTGAACTTATTTGTCCTATTGAACTTTTTTGTCCTATTGAACTTATTTGTCCTATTGAACCTATTTTTCTTTTTGAACTGTCTGTAAATAGTACGGATTTGGACGTCAAAGGTTTTTTAACCTAAAAGCTTTCTATTCTCGTTCCAATCGAGGTGACTGGTTAATTCTTGGTCAATTCTTTTGAACAATTTGTGGATATAAAAAGTGGCCTTGTCTAGTCCGACTCCTAGCAAGGATTCTAAGACATATATATTATATACTATAATGTGACTGAGTAGGATGTACTATATTTGGAACCCCTTTGGGGTTGCAACATGTTACTTGTCTGATTGGTGTTGTCGATCCGTCTATTAACACGTTCAAACCAGGCGCGCATCTAGGTGGAAATGGGGCAATCCTCCCATTAGGATTTAAAAATCTGTTGATTTGTACCATTTAAAAGTGTTTTTTAACCTCCGCTTTAAAAATCGGACTACTCTCAGATAAACCCCTCCAATTTCCAAATCCTAAATACGCGCCTGCTTCATTTTATGAAAGTCAGTAATTATCTTCGCTTGAAACGCATGCAAACCTATTTCTCTCCGGAATACATTGATTGCGTTTCAGTTTTCTGTAAATGATAACTTGTGTGTAACACTTTCTAACAAGGTCGGGACAACTAAACTACCAAATTAACCCAACGGACTTATAATGACAATGACTAAGCCCAGTCTCGGAAACAATGTCTATATTTGGCTACCGGGAAGTATTCATGATTCGTTAATAAAAAAAAAGATTCACATAAGATTATCAAATTGATGAGCTCCCCTGTATTTCAGCTATAAAAGGATTTGGTTTCAAGGCTGTCTGGTCGACGGTATAGATTACTTCTGTTTTCACATTTTGAAAAGTTCAACTTTAATTTATATTTAATTCGTATACTTTATTCCAAGGTTGTAATGCAGACAAGGTGGAACAAATCATGAAAACAATAACCAAAAGAAAAACAAACCGTAGTCAACTATCTGCTCAAAGTTAAAATTAGATGAAATAATGTCTAAGTAACTACAAAATGGCATTATAATCGTGAAATATCTCTTCATAGAATTATCCAAACTCAATGTAACCTCGCGGTGGCTTTATTTAAAATTGTATTACTTCCTTTCTCTCACTTTGTATCGCACTCGTAAGGAGTACAATAAAGTCGCCAAGTAATTGATTGATCGGGAACCCCAATGGCTTAAGTCACTTAGATTTCCCTTCGAAGAAACAATCTGACCCGAAAGATTTATTTGTGAAAAGACTCAGACTGTTCATTTTTATTCATGTTTAGTTTTACACTATAAACAATAACATACCAAGCTGAGCAGTGCTTGGGGCCATACTTGTCAGATATATTTAGGACTTTGTCCCTCTTCAATGACAGGGTGCCACACAATAGGTCATTGAAGAGGGGTGAAGTCAGAAGTATTCCACTATATAGTCCACGGTGCCTCAAAGAAGATTTTGTCAAAGACTCAAGCACTCTTGGCTTAAATTCAACGGATTAGGCCAGCGTACTTGTCTACACTTCGAGTAAGATGTGAGAAGGGGAATTCCCTTATAATTCTGTCAATCCGTGTTTTTCCTAGACTGTATGTATAGTAAACAAAGAAATCGGAAGTAAGATATCACCCGAGATGCAATGCCTCAAATTGACGAAATAACGGCAAAAACACTATTTTGTAAAAACAAAATTTGTGCACCCCTGATTAATTTTATATCCACTTAATATTGTTTCATAATTATTGAAAAAATACACCACAAGTCCGCTTAGGTAAGAATTTAACCTCTAAAATGAGCCAATGTAAAGCTATTTATTATAGGTAGTAGGGTTTACAGCAATCGTTATAGAAAATCGAGCAAATATTAGCAAATCTTTTTATTCACCCTTTATTTATATGTGTTCGTGATTGTTTCAAAAGGGAAATGATGACTCTATAACATACCAAAACCAATGGAAAATCGTAATATTACATTTTTTGCTATTGAGCCTCTTCTTCGATGTTTCGATTTTTCAAATATTTCTTTTTTGGAGGTTATTACGTTTTAAAAAAATATTTTTTTGACTAGCAAAACATTTTCTGCAAACACATACAATACACATGATTTCCCAAAATACGTCATGAAAAACTACCTATGCAAACAAGATATAAACCGGAAGATGTCTTTGACGTCACGTTGCAACTAAAATAGGTACAAACTCTAAGCTTTTGTCATTCAAACCTGACAAACTCTTTCAATTAACAACTTGGTAGAGTCCTTTGGGATGTCCAGTTTGACTTTTTATTCAGGATTCAGGAAGTCTTGCTTTTTTAGAAATAACAGCTTTCTATGTCCTGATATAGCATTTTCCAATATAACCTTTGGTTAACGTCGTTGTATAATGATGTATTAACTAATCAAAGTTATAAAAGGCTTTGATTTTAATTTCTCCGTCTGACAACCCTGACGTCTATGTGCTATGTTACAGATTGAGAGAGGGAGGAACTGAGTAAAGACCGGGGTGCGGGAGGCTTAATTGATGTATATTGCTTATGTACATTAATATCAATTTGTATTAATTCACGAAACGCGCAAACTTCTCAGATGTGTATAGGGATAGCGGGAGTTTTCTCATGAGTCTACATGTACTTTTAAGTTACCAAAGTTATATTTGGGTTGACGGAAGAAGCCACATTTCGGTAACAAGATTTCAAAATATTCCACTTGCAACAAGTTTAAAAAGATCCTTGGGTAGAAATTTAGATTATCTTTACAAACAAAAGTTATGGCCTGAATCGATCCAAGCATTTGTCTTAGCGTTTCTGGCTTGGAACTGCCACATAGGCCGCGTCATGTCTAAAAAAAACTATATTTATCCCAGATGCGCATCAGCGTTTGTACTCTTTTTCTTTGACAGCGAACCATGCTGTCATAGTTATCTAGATGTTAAACAAACAGGGTGACTTTGTGTATCATAATACGACATCAGTTGTTTTATTAACAGTCATAGTGTCTGTTTGTGTCCGGGTTTTTTCTTGTGCGCTCTGAGAACGCCTGGTCCAAAATTCGTTGTCAATAAAGGCGTTAACCATTGAAGAATGGACCATTGTAAATCAAACGATCAGATTGCTGGAAAAACAAATGATGAAAGTTCATAGGGTTATAAGAATTAAACTTAGATTTTTTTTAAAAAAACGTTCATATTAACATGGGTAACTATTTAAGTTTAACACATTATTTAGAGATTTGTGATGAATCAAAGTTCAATGTGTTAAGTAATAGTAATAATGTGTGAGTCGACACCAAACTAGCAAAATCTAAGTTAAATCATATATTAATTAACTTTATCCTACCAAACCCCGTAACACAAAAAGTTTATTTTCAAAAATGCTTTCTATTTTCATAATCTCCTTGCATTCGGTTATATCAAATCGGACCCTACATCGATACGTAGTGCTTTTTCAATCAAAACATGTTACTGCAAAAAAAGCTCGTTTTATTGCTGCAAAAAAATATTATCATTGTTGCAGCCTAAGGCCACATCCTAAAATCAACAATGATATACATTGTGTTGTGTTGATTTTGAGTCTTAAATTCATTTAACGATCAAATTCACTTTCTTTCAAAACTGTGACGTCAAAATGATCTATCAAGATAATAAAATAATATAATTCCCGAAACCAAGAATTGGTTCTCGGGTATGTGACGATACGCGTTTGTGTGTATGTCTGTGCCCCCGATAACTCAAGAAAGATACAACTGATTGACTTCAAA
>JAUUEB010490995.1:0-10695 GCA_032362205.1 Clione limacina | reverse complement strand
GAAGACGGATAGCGGCCGCCCTCTGGGCGAAGGGAAGCACCAAAGTGTTAACGCAAAACACGTGTTAAGCAAAAGCATGTGTTGGGCAAAAAAAACATGAGTGTGTTAAAAGCAGTACGCTAACGCAAAATTCAGCCAACAACAGTTGACTTCGTTCGACCTTAAAGCGAATGATCAAGAAAAAGAAGAAGAAGAAGAAATAAAAGACTTTCTCCGCGAGCGGACTAAAGAGAACCATAACTGAAAGCTGAAACCATTCACTCGGTGATTGATAAAAGGGAGGTAACCTAGAAACTCGCGAAGTCTCTCCATAAAAGTTGAATCTACTTCACGTAAGTTTACAAATAGTAACTGGGAATACACAATTAATAATACATCATTGATTTTGATCGTGTTGATTCTTCGTGAAAATCTTTTTTTAATTTCTAAGTGACAAAGAAACAGTGAGACAACAACTTCGTTCATAACAATCCTCCAATCATCCAATCGATTAAAAAATAGACATAACGTTGCTTTTTGTTATCCATTTATTTCATCAGGACGGGGCTTTCCAGTAGAGAAAATAAACTGAAATTGATGTATTTGAACATAATGTCTCACGGATTTTGAAATCATCTTGTTGAAAGTTACAGAGAGAACACGTACAAATGATAGCAACCAATTTCTGATGTCTTTTTAAGCTTATTTTTATTTTGAAGGTAACACGATGAATGGCTCCAGTAGATAGCGTCTATGTAGTGTCGACCGATTCATTTTATTTTATTATTCAGGGGAAAGAAAAAAGAGAGACTTTACTTTTCTGTCTGTTATTGAAAAAAGGAATCATACGGAAAGAGTATACTTATTAAAAGATTGATATTCTTGGTGGTTCAAACTATCAGATCGATCTTTTGTATCGATTGATTGATGGACATGGAGAAGAGAAATTGGAACCTGGCTTTTGAGAATGAAATAAACAACCACATAATTCAAATTATTTGTTATGGGTGCCATTCATAGTCATTGCATTCAATTGTTGCTTCATCTAGGATAAAGTTTAGTTGGGGTTTTGTTTTCAAAACATTGAAATGTCATTCCGTAAACTTTCATTTAATTATTTACACACATGGTGTTTCTACGATAATGTGTGCTCTAATGTCGTTGGTAGTTTTATGTCATGAATATTTTCATTGTGGTTTCTTTCCATCATTGTTATTACACGGCCACGATTATATTGTGTAGTTGTATTTTTTGTATTTTTGTCCGTCTGTCTGTTTGTCTGTTTACGTGATCACTTGAGTAATTTTGCTTGGGTCGCTTTTAGTTTTTATTACGATTATAAAATTGTTGCTATCTAAAGTTAAACAATATTTGGTGAAAAATTGACGGAGTGATGACACTTATTGGGTTTTTTACTTCATGATTTCTGTTAATTTGGCGAAAATACGCTGTGGTCACATATTCAGAGTTAAGAATCCGAAATCTTGACACAGTTAGACCCCCATTGAGTATTTTGCTATATGTCTTCGTTAATTTGTGCGTAACACGCTATGGTACAATCGTCAAAGACATAAATCTGAAATCTTGCTGAGTAATAGAATGCCTGATATAATTATATAATAGAAGTATATGTATTACGTCAGATGTTGGGAAAGTGAGAGAGAGACA
Organism: Clione limacina; assembly: GCA_032362205.1. Classification (NCBI taxonomy): domain Eukaryota; kingdom Metazoa; phylum Mollusca; class Gastropoda; order Pteropoda; family Clionidae; genus Clione; species Clione limacina. The sequence goes on along the minus strand of JAUUEB010490995.1, from coordinate 9,048 downwards.
GATGACGAGAGATCAGTTGGGAGACTGAGAATTATACAGAGAGCTTATAATTAGGGGCTGGTTATTATTGATTGGACCTCCATCAATGTCGGGTTTACGAGAGGAAATCCGTGATAATTACATGCCAAGGGACATAGCCACCGGAAGTGAAAGAATTAGAAGCATGTTGCTAACTTGTCATGGCGGGGCTTACAACATCATTATAAGTTTTATTCCTCAGACAAAGGAATTTGTTTAAAAATGTGTGATTATGAACAATAATGTTGCCTTGGCTTTCACAGGGCTTAAGCAGTCCTCAAAATTGTTATTAATGATCGGTCCTGTCAGTAGAGGCGAGAAGTGACTTAAACTACGAGCATTCAAAAATGTATAATATACATTAAAATATCAACCCAATTCATCAGTAACAAATCAAAACAGTACTAAGTATAAGATAGTTGATACAGAAAGATGGGAGTCACGACACTCGCGGGATATGACATTATGTGCGTGTCGAGGTGGGGAGAAAATTGATACGACGCGTGTGTAATACTAGTAAGACAATCGCATATCTTTGTCAAAAATAGTGTTAAAAGTATCTGGTTACACCTGTGTGTTATTTATAAAACGAGAGGATTTTCCTATAAACCGTACGCAGATTGCATATGCCCAACTCTTGCGATTGCAAAGACGTCCAACAAGGGGACGTAATTATTGAGTATTTGCTGTTGACTATTGCCTTTCTCTAAGGCTGGTGTTAGCACCAAGTGTTAGTTGTGAGGCCTAATTCTTGTATCCAAAAATAAGGAGCATGAAGGTGCTAACATTGCTTATAGTACTCTTCGCCTCTGTTTGTCAAAACCACCTTTACGGTCCGATAGAAGTTATTATCACTCATACAACTAATTAAATATGTCACCAGCGATGTATTGCATTGGGTATTTTATATTAAATACAGAGATTATAGGTGAAATCATATTAGATTAAAATACTGTTCGATTCCATAAAGCCAAGAAATGGCCTGGGCTTTTTTCAATAAATTAGGTATCATTGGGAATGGTGTGAACAATTTATCAAAGTGTTTATTAATCAATTTGCATGACATCTATACTAGGTGTACAAGTGTGAAATCTTCAACATAGTAACTTTTAATGAAAATCTTAATGAGGATTCTATTTAGTATGTATATATAACTTGAAGCTATTATGAGTAGGAGCAAGATGAGATCTTACTTAACTTTGCTTTCACTGAGCCTGTTGTCTGTTTGTGTTTGGAAAAACAAGACCTCTCGGACCCAGGTGTGGACATGGCGCCATGGGGGATTATAAGCCGATCTGAAAAGGTCAATAGTGAAAGTTAAAAGAATTAGGTTTAAATGCCACAGAACATCAGCTTAATCACGCATTTTATAGCGGGTGTTGTTCTTGAACTTGTATATGATCTGCTTGTTTAGGTGTGTTGAGAATAGCATAGAGAAAGTTTGTGAAAATGTTCCCTTTAAAATAACAATATAATAGGAAAATCTTTAAACCACACACTTTTATGCAACATACAAATATCAAACATTCGACAATTTCGGTTGAAATATTTTTTTCAAAACAAGCGAATAAAGCCGAAAGTAATCACATTAAAGACATATATTGTGTTTAATATTGACATTTTAAAGTAATACAATATATTGGACAACTTTTCTGTTATCATATATCTATCTATTGTTTAAGTTTCCTGGCATTTTATCTTGTTCAAACATTTTGATGATTAGAAAGAATCCTTCTTGTACGGTTTGTAATATATGGAACAAAACGTAGTCAAGTCTGAAATGACATAGTGCTATACATTATCCAGCTGATAGAAGACGATAACTATCAAGCTATTAATTGTCTTGAGGTTTCGTTCCTGACTGTTTTTCGCGGGACTTTGATGTGTTGATTTGTCTTTGTATTAAGTGTGATGTAATTATGTATGCAATTTGACACACTTGGTCAATTGTTCATGTTTGTTACGGTCTCTCAGCGACCTCTAAAAGTATGAGGTATTTTACAAAACTTTCACATAATATATCGTTAGATATTCATCTTCGATTTGGTTGGTCTTTGTTATTGGCATTTATCTTTTATTATGTATTCAAGTTGCTTTTTACCTTCCCTCCTCTCTTCATTCATTTCCTTCCTTCCTTCATTCATTTATTTATTTATTTCATTGTGCTATCTTCTCTTGCTATAATTTTTCTGGCCTTTTACTTCTATTGTATCCTTCCTACATGTCATTCAATTACATTCGTTTCTTGTTTCCTTCAATTCATACCTCTTCTTTCTTACTCACTTATTTTCTTTCCTTTCTTCTTTCGTCAGTCACTTCTTCCATGAAGATGTGTTTGCTGCAAATAAATGAAATCGTCAAGGAAAAGAGTTCCTTTGTGAAAAGGTTAAATGTAATGTTTTCATTTTTATCCATAAAGATCATCTTGCATTCTTCAGATGACACATTGATAATTGGAAGAACTTGTGTTTTTCCTAATTGCGCAACTTGGAATGTAGTTAAAAATTCAACAGTTATTTTTTAAAATTTATTGCCCAAATAATTGCTCGTTTGTATTGATGTCTGTGTTTTCTAACCTAATGCTGATACGTTACTTCATACTTATAGGAGTTGCAGCGATGAGTTATGTAGTGGATGCAGCTATCTTTCTCCCTATTTGTATCCTCTTCTTTCACCCTTTTCATTCCCTCTTTATCCCCCTTCCATGTCTCCACTCTACCCACAATTGTCTTTCATCTATCTCCCTATCTATATTTCTGATATATCACTATTTTATCTGTCTCTTTTTCACCCAATCAGACCCATATGCCCCACTCGATAAAACATTCATATCACCCAATCCGAAAACTGCACCATCTATATCTGTACTCACTTAATTATTAAGAGATAATGGATGAATTGATGATTTAAACTATAATTTTTTTAAATAAAAAATATTTCATATACGCTTTTAGTCGTTGAAGTTTGTTTCTGTATAGGATGTCAGGATAACAAGAAATAAAAGGAACATTAACTTTAGATGGTCATTATTCTAAGGAAAACGAGAATTTAAAGAGCATTCAAATGTCAGTAATTTTAAAGTTTGGATACAAACTATCAACACGGCATAAAACCTTCCTGAAGTTAGTTGAAACTCTAGAACGATAAAACTAAAGCATTGTGCTTTGTGCAAATCGGGGAAAATTGTCATTGCTTGTTGAATAGTTAATCGATTAATTAACATTAAGCTATCTTTTAGTTTTGTTTTGAAAATAAACGAAGAGCGGGCACATATTCTTTATTGCTAAACTCACTGAAGTGAAGGCTGTCCTTTTTTGGCGTGACAGAGTGTACTTTTGCAAAAGCCACTACTGTTTTGGGTAGCATGATGTACGTAAACTAACTGTACAATGAACATGAGCAAACCGACCACAGGGACTGACCTATGGTCAAAAAACTAATATGTTCAGAATCGATCATATGGAAGGTGTTACCAAGACGATTACAAATATGTATTTGTTTTTACAGTATGACCATTAGTTTTAGAGTTATGAAATCAAGCGTGACAGTGACGTCAAATTGTCGTATCTTAATGTTCAGCACCTTTAAATCTTTAACTTGACACGTATATCGTGAAAAAAATAGCTTTTTTAGTTAGGAGCTCAGTGTATATAGTAATATATAGGACAAAATATAAGTTTTTCCAGTGTGTCTGGCAATTTCCGTGCTGTTTTTAGCAACATTGAATAAACACTTTTTAGTTTCTCAAGAGTATTTTCTAAACATAATATATAAGAGTCCCCCAAATATGCTACAATCGTCATTGTCAAGGATATAGTCGTTCGAATTTATTTACACCGATTTGTCGCCCAAGTGATCAGTATCAGAAAGTATGTTGGATTTGTAACGGTATAAATCATTATACAGTATTAAACATGAGCATTTATTTTTTCAGATTTTGAGACATATTTGTTTCTTGTGTTGATTCTGTGTTGATTCTGTGTTGTTTCTTGTGTTGATTCTGTGTTGATTCTGTGTTGATTCTGTGTTGGTTCTGTGTTGATTCTGTGTTGATTCTGTGTTGATTCTGTGTTGATTCTGTGTTGATTCTGTGTTGATTCTGTGTTGATTCTGTGTTGCTGACATTAGATTGTGTATCGTTCTCATGAAAGTGATTAATTGAGAATGCAGCGATTATTTTTTTCAAATACTAAATAAGAAAATCGCAGACCTATTTACATATACACAACTTCAACGAAACGTGCAAGTATAAACAGATACATTTATTGATGAACCGACATAAACCCCCAGAATTATCTTTTCCTGTAGTGCAGCATTGCAAAGAATAACGAATTCAATACTAATTTTGATAATTTGTCTGTCATAGAAGGTTTTGCTTGTGATGAGGCCGTTGTATTAACCGGTATTCTATATTTACCCCCACTCTCCTAGATACAATGCAAGAAGAAATGTCATTAATATTGTTATCTTTTTTGTGTACATGACTACATACTTTTAGAGCTACTACATGGCTGACTGGTTCTTTTCTGTCTTTGAACACCTTTAAAAACTCTGAAGACAAAGCATGTCAACCAGACCGCGAAATATTGCTAAAACCTAAACTGGTTGCGGAGACGGAATGAATATTTTGTAATGAATTGTAGGATAGTAAATCCAATTAATCAACTGTGAGGTATAGCTTATGTCAAATATCTCATGTTAAAGTGAACTCAGATAACGTCTCTGAAATATATAAATAAGTCAGGGCCCAAAGACAAGACTTGCTTCCAACTCTGACCCCAGACGTTATAACTATTCCGGCTACAGCTCTAGACCTTATCATTTTTTGGGCTATGGCTCCAGACCTTATAATTTTTGGGCTATGGCTCCAGACCTTATATTTTTTTTCTTTCGACTACGGCTGTAGACTTTATAATTTTTCCGGCTCCAGCTCCAGCTCCAGACCATATATTTTTTTCAGGCTCAAGACGGTATAACTGAGACCTGTAAAAAAACATTCACACCTTCCCGCCAGTTATTGCATCATTCCAATTGCCGACTTTAGTCTTGTTAATGTAACATTAACGATAAATTATAGTGAATAATACGGTAGTACTTGGTGCTCAATTTTATTATATAATTGGAATTCAAATTATTTTGTCCATCAAAAAGTGTAAACAGATGATGATTTATATCTTCTTTTGAAACTATCAAAGAATTGACCTGAAGCTAGAGCAAGTCAATTTGATTAGCCTTTTACAGCTCCGACTTTGCATTCCTAGTTGATACGAATATAATTTCAGCAATAAATACTTCCAAAACGTCATTATCAAAATGTTTGAATTTAATGTGAAAAAACACGCTTTGGCCTTTAAAAAGAGCATAAGGGGTGTACATATTTTCAAATATATTGAATCGTTTCAAATGTTTTCCTGCACATACACTATCTTTGACAATGAGCGATACAGACATTCATCATTGCAATCATTCTATTCTATTTCATACAAATAGAGTGCATAAGCTTACACTACTATCAGTCTCCCACGACTCCGTAGGCTTTGTTCCAGGCCTCATGAAAACATTCTTTTTGATCCAAAATTATTTGAGCCATGCACCTTTTTCCGGCTTAAGAAGTGCACAATCTAATTTCAGATTGTAGATATCATGAATTATTCATATTATGTTTTTTTTAAATCTTAAGTAAATTACCAATAAACACATTAAGTGACGGTTTAAAAAATACTTGTAAAATTAATCAATACACATCAAGTTATAATATTAAATCTAAGATAAACAAATCTCAATGAGATTTTAGTGGACTTCGTATTTTCATACATACTGTCTAAAACATTTCTCATGATGTGTCTTTCTTCGCTTTTACATGTACAAATGGGGGAACATATAATTTATATGTGGTATGTGTATAACGCCTTCCTACATCCCGTCTTCAACATGTGTGGACTGATCTTAGGCAAGATTAACAGTTTGGCAAGCTAAAACAGAAGCTAACGGTCAACAATGGAACACTGTCACCACTAAAAACTGCAAAATGGTGAAAAGGTACTTTTTAATGTTTGAGACAAACCCTTGGTCGCTGTGATTTGTGTTTTGCCTTGATAACCAAACACTGCACTGTTTATTAATGTATAACTTTTATGTAGCGAATTTCCATAACTGCTCAATACGCTGTACACAATTATTACCCCGAAAGGCAGAACAGAGACACGCATGTAAATTCAGAGTATGCAAGGTATCAATCGATCAACCTTAGTAAACCTACAAAGACGGTCGCTCTACATACAGCGTAAACAAGGAGTCTGCCTGTAAGGCGACGCGCCTTAGTAAACTTACAGAGCCTATAAGTCAGGTACCCATATATACTGCTGGGTGAACAAGGGGAACACGATAGCACATTTTTCACCATGAAAATGTTATCCCCGTTTATTCAATGGGGCCTAGACTATGGCTATCATCAACACGTCAAGAAAAGATAGCTGTGTTACTTTAAGATCATATTTTACACCAGGAGGGTTGTCTGAGTTTAAGTACAATTCCCTTTGCGCCAAACTGGTTGAAGTTACACCGATCGATGCTGATACTAGGTAAGTAAACGTAGACCTGAATTTTAAAAGATAATTCTTTAAAAAACGGTAGCAGTTTTTGTCGATTTATTTTTTAAAGGTAATCTATAAAAAAAATTGATGAACCACCAATTGTATAGAATACTTACATCAGTGTACAGGGTCTCTCGATACCTTGCTCCCCCCCTGCCCAGCCGAATTCAGAATATGTAGAACTAAATCAAATACATTTTCAGAAACTTTAATTAGTTTCTGCGATCGATTTTCATTTTTTTCATTTTGGTTAATATTTAATGTGTCAACTAGCTATCAAGTGGATTTTTTCGGCAACTCCGAATGGCCTGGATCTTCCCCGGATTTGAATGCATGTGAAAACCTAGGTGGAATACTAAAAACAGAGTCGAGCAACGAATCACCAACAACCACGAAGACCTCGAGACGGCATTAGCGAGATCTCTTGGTGACATGGAATTCGACACTGATCTTTTCACTTCACTCTTGGAGTCTTATCCCGCTCGTTTGAATGCTGTCCGGAAAGCAAGAGGTGGACATACAAAATATTAACTAACATTGTTTCTTCAAGTATATTTATTCATATTGTATGTAATAAAGTTTATCTAAAATGTTGTTTGGAGTTATTGGTATTACAAGTTGTTAAATAAAATAAAATAACAACAACAAAAACTGTCATTTTCTGCTTAAACCTCATAAAGACGGGGTTTTTTAAATAGCTAGTAGACACACTAAATATTAACCAAAATGAAAAAAAAATTAAATCCATCGCAGAAACTAATTAAAGTTTCTGAAAATGCATTTGGTTTCGTTCCACATATTCTGAATTCGTCTGGGCAGGGGGGAGCAAAGTATCGAAAGACCCTGTATTACTATATAGATAGGTTTACAAATATTTTGTATTTGGTAAACAAAACTAATTAAACATCTTTGATTATCATCGGTTTCATTATTCTTGAAAATCTTGTTTTCATTTTTAATTGAAATAGAAAAAGTGAAACAACATCTTTGTTCATATCAAGCACCCCAATCATACAAACTATGAAAAAAGATATAAATGTTGAATAACGTTTCTTTTGTTATCCATTTATGTCATACATTTAAATAGCGTCGTCGGGGCTGGGATTTCAAGTAGAGAAGCTGATAGGGGAAATTGATTAATTTGAACAGAATGTCTCACAGATTCTGAAATTATCTTGTTGAAATTTAATCACCGAAAAAACTCGCAAAAATGTTAGCACCCAATTTCTGATGTCTTTTTAAGCTTATTTTTATTTTAAGAGATAAATATTATGAATAGCTCTAGTTATTAGCGTCTCGGAAGTGTCGAGCAATTCGTGTTTTTGTAGAATTTCAGGGGAAAGAAAATGAGAGACTTTATTATGCCTGTGCAGGACGTGGAATTGAGAAAAAGAAACGCACGGGGTGGGTGCATTAATTTATAGATTGATAGCCGTGGACGTGTAGACGATTATATCGATTTTTTTTGTATTGTTTGATTGACATGGAGAAGAGAAAATGGATCTGGTTTTTGAGAATGAATATAAACAAACCCAGAATATAATTATATTTAATAGATTATATTGTCCTTGTATTCTCAGTTCAATAAGTTCAATATTTCCGTAAACATGTCATGAATATTGTCCTTGTCTTTACCTCCATTGTCATTTACAGTGTGTAACACGCCGGGTAAATGAATACATGATAGAGAAATATACAAGAGGTAAATGTAGCACGACAGATGTTGTGGGAGATAGATTCTCGAGAAATCGGCTGAGGGACCGAGATTGATAGAGAGAGCAAATGATTAGGGGCTGCTTATTATTGATTTCATGGCCTATTGGACCTCCATCAATGTCTGGTTTACGAGAGAAAATCCGTGTTAATTACATGCCAAGGGACATAGCCGCAGGAAGTGACAGGTTGAGGAGCATGTTGTTCGTCACGAGACGTCATCGACTACGTTAGCTAACTCGTCATGGCGGGGCTTACAACAGTATTAGACTTTGTATGTTAAGACAAAGGATTTGCCCTTCACGTTTTGATTATGCTCAATAATGACGTCTTGGCATTCAAATGGCTTAAGCAGTAGTTTTTATTGTTAATGATGATTGGTCCTTTCTGAACCACATGTTTCTGTCCGATAGAAGAGATTGTCACTCATATGACTTATTTACATGTCACCAGCGATGTATTTTATATAGAATACACAGTGAAATGATATAAATTCACATACAGTTTGATTCATTATAGCCCAGAAATGACCATGTCTTTCTAAACAAATTATGTATCATTGGCTTTATTAAGAAAGGGATGTTCAAGTGTGTAGGAATTAATTTGCTATACTAGATGTACGAATAGATGAATTGATAAGACTCACTAGTCGTCGCTACGACGTTTCACCGCAAGGCGGATCTTCAGGCAACTGCCGGTTGTTGACCCATGACGGATGTAGCTC
>JAUUEB010490984.1:0-10696 GCA_032362205.1 Clione limacina | reverse complement strand
AAAATGTTGCCTTCGCCAAAAAATCAACCTGAACGAACTGACCACTAGGGCTGACCAATGGTCAAAAAACCAACCTGCACGAACATTAGATACACTAACATACTAAGCCTGAAATAAGATAAATATAAAATAAACATTATTCTTGCAACCGATAATTTAAAAATGGACCCCAAGTTACTGACATTTCAAATTATTCGCTTGGCTGGTTGAATACACATTTTATAAAAAACACCACTTCTGATGTTTTGTTCATATTCGTTTCAATTTCCACAACCAATTTTACTTCAAATGTTTTCTTCAAGGTCAATTCAACGTATTTGAGGTCAAATCTAAAAACGTCATTTGACCTGTGCATCTCATTTCACCAAGCAAATTATTATATTTGTTGGCATGTCATTATATGACATTGAACTTTAAAATTGACAACTGGAATTAATTCACTACAACTCAAAACTAATGGATACATGATTTACTTTTATTTTTGAATGGATGATAGCTATTCGAGATAAGCCGTTTCTATATTTGTCTATGTTTATATAGGACGGCAGTTTGGCCGCAATCTTGAATTAAACAAATTCCCTGACGATTTCAAAGTGGCATCAGTCGGATTCTGACTCAATATCCTTATTTCTACGGTTTCAAAATTGTCTTTATACTATTACATGAGGTAGTTACATCTACCGCCAGACTACAGTGGCCACTTGGCAATCAAATGGACTATGCATATTTGGATTTGTCTAATCCGATAGAATTATATGCTTCATTTACTTTTAAAGCCCACACTTACCATTTTAAAGGAGCAGCAAACAGAGTTCATGATTGCCGGCTTTTTGCATCCATCGCCATTGAACGCAAAGTATTCCTATCAAATATTGGTAATTGGAACCAAAGACAAATAAAACACACTGTGTCGCACATGAATTGTGCAATAATTCCACGAACGTACATCCTACGTATCAAGACAAGTCATAAATAAAAAGATAACTCTTATAGAAGCGGTCATATCAGTGCAAATACTTAATATATAACTATTGTCTTTAATGAAAGAGATTACAGTAAAATTCATCATAGTCAGGCATTTTTATTAAATCATTGGATGGACCTCATTCTGCTATTCTCCAATGCAGTTTGTTGTACACTTAAAGATGCTATGACCTTAACAATTCTTATTCTAGCGTAAACAAACCTTACAGCATAAACAATAAAGAAGCATTTTTAAATGTGTTCTTATCCGTTATTATGTAATCATGCATTGGCATTTGGAAAAAAATTAAATTACTTTTTTCTTAAATGAATGAGAAGAATATTTTCATTGTCAGTTTCTCAGGATAAAGTGCTAAAATAAAAACATTTAAACAAAACTCTTACCATAAAACAAAACAAAAAGCACGCGGCCATAAACAAACTGATCAATAAGAAACCGGCATGCACAAAAGACTGTGTCATGACCCAGACTAGTAGATTATTGTTTTGATGATTTCCTCCTTAGACCCAATTACCAATTTGTCGTCCATAATTTCTGATCTAGACGGTTCATTAAGTAGACTCGGACGTCGACGACATAACATTACGTAAAGAGGCAGGGGATAATAAACAAACAGCTCTCATAGATCAGTTTTCACCTTCTGAGTGTATATGCGACTTGTAAACAGAATATTTAGACAGTTTGGAATTAAATCACACCAAAATAAACTCAATTCTCGGCCCGAATATATCTTTAGTGCAATATCTTTTACAGTTTTCTTCTTTTTGAATTGAAAGAACTTTAACACATATATTTTCAATTAGGGTGTAAAAAAGAAGTAATACTTTGTTCATTTTAAAAAAAATTGTTCACGTCAAGTACGTTTTGGCTTTTAAGCAATTGTTTAAAATTCGTTTTAATTACCGAAACAAAACACTAGACTCTGCTATCCAAGAATACCAAAACTATGGCAACCTGCTGCGACACCATCAGGCCAATAGTGCAATCTAGCTAGATAGAGGGAAGGTCAACTAATAATAGTATCTTCAAAAGTCCATGACCAAACATAGGGAAAATAAATGTGGCGACTAAATATTGCCTCCATTAGGGAGCTGGAAAAAGGGTTCCTCACTTTTGACAACGTATGGTATGAAAATAATTCAATGTTTGCTCATTTTGATCTATCTGCAAAGGGGCAGTTAATATTAAAACTAACTATTATAAAATCATTTTCTGTAGAATCTTCACAAGTGGTCTATAATCGTTGTTTTTTTTTTACCCTCACAACTGCTTTTCTGAGGTTTCATTCATATCATCTCACATACTATATTTTGCTAACAATGGTAATTATTAATAGTAGTCAATTATTTCTTGAAGTATGAATTTGGCTGTGTGCATCAATTATTACTTACCAAACAGGTTCCAAAATAAAAAGAACAGTTAGAATGTATTGTTTTAAACTTTTCAAAATGAAGCAAGCGCAAGATAAGATATTTTATAGCATATACGAAAGGGTTATCATAGTAGAAGCAACATGCCATACGCAAAACGATAAGAGCAGGTTTCGAATGAAATATGATACATATTCTTATCTGTTTTTAGCTGGGACTATCTTGTTGTTTGTTTAATAGGTTTTGTTATAGCGGCACATGCATTCATTTTGTATTACAATTTTTTATTAAGCTTATAAATTCCCCACTACAGGTCTTATTTCTTTTAAAGATTTCGATTCAACTAAAAAATTTGTTTGGTCTTGATCTTCAACGCGCAGCCATCGACCCCACATAAGAGAGGTCACCCATTCATCGATTTAACTGTGTCCCGGTCACCGCCAACTCGTCGAGGCAAAACCACGACAAATTTTGCTAAAGAACAACAAATATTTAAATAAAAACAAATTTATCATTATCCTTATCAACAAAAAAGATCTTTCGTTTAACTGATTCATCAAAAGAAATATGAATACGCGAGTGTATCCTACATACGCCGTAGATCTTAATTGCTAAACATGTCAAAAATGATTTTTTTTTATCAAATGATAATATCAATTCTTCCCAAGGCACGATGTAGTGCCATGATAACAATGTATCCTGTTAAATATATCTCGCTTATCTAGCTTACTATCTGGCGTTTTTTTTAGTTCATACCATTTTCTTGATCGTGGCAATGTCTCCTTTCAATGGCTTGATTGTGTTAAGTATGAAGTGGTATTCATCTTGATTTATCAACTTAGTATTTGAAGTATTTGGGAGAACACTGACTGGCGTATTTATTTCATTTTTCGACTCACCTGAGACATCTTTAGAATTATGACTAGCCTAAGGAAACTGTGTATCCTTAAAAGGAAATGTATTGTCTATTTCCATTTTTCTGACTTGTGGTAAAATAACGAGAAAAAACATGACTTTAGTTACAGTTAACTCATAACCAGTACCACACATAAAAAGTTTCATTTCGGTTTAATTTAATTTTCCACCACCCAATTATATGTGATGCACATCAAAGTCGTCTCAATTTTTTATATAGTTCATGTTCGGATTCTATTTGAAATACCATAAAATAATTGAGTTAAGTCCAACCTTTACTGTCACACTAGGTCAACACTAATGCCAGACGTCATCTCTATCCCATCAGGAGTTTGAAAAGAACTGCTGGGATGGTTTTTAGTAAGAAGTTACGAAAATAAACTTCCAATTTCGCCCAGCGGCTTAGTCTGTATGATTTATAATAAGAATTGGGTATATCTTTTGTTCTCTCTAGAAATGCATCTGGATATTCGTGCCATTTCATTTACTTGTCTAAATGGAAAATAACTAATTTCAGAAAATATCTTTTCAGTATCAAATGTGCTTTATTCAATTTAAGCTGTACGCCAAAGAAATGTATGGAGACCATTTCTCAAAAATTGTGCACAAGTGAATGAATAGTCCCTTTTTCAATATTTGTTAGTAATTAATTCGCTTAATTAAATCATCACACGCATCATAAAAATCTTTATGTGAAGATATATGTCTACAGACTACGGGACGACACCCAAGAGCTTTGTGAGAAATCCTTAAACCCCGAGGCGTCACATCATCCTTTGAATAATTGAGAAAGAATGTCCCGAATATTGTATAGTAAAAACAATAACAAGTCTGACAAAGTAGGTACAGTTATGGGAGACTACATTTTAAGAACTTGTGTCAAGAGAGGCGTTTTAGTAACCACTGAATTGAAATAACAGAAAGTGCACAAACAGCTGTTATTTTTTTAGCGATCGTTTATGCAGATAAAGAAATTAGGATAATTGTAATAACAGTTACACTTGTTTATTCTTTTCCTTTTCTCTGTTTAGATAGATTATATTTATGATGATACGAAAACGTTCACAACAAATAATTTGTAAGACAAGATGGATTCATGGTCAAAAGGAGTGAGTGATTGCGATTTTTGCTCTAGCTATGTTTGCGGTCATATGACAGGTATTTCTAAATAACTAGATCTCTTCACCTGTAAACAGATTAAATGTAGAGTATTCCTATTCTCAACTCAGCTTGTGTAATGTAAGAATTGTTGTGTACATACATATTCACTAATTGTTGGTATTTACGAGGAGTTTCTCTAGAAAATTCGTTTCTTAATGTAGTTATCAAAGTGTTCATTGCGTACATTTTTGCTAAACTATGTAAGATTCTTATCTTTCAATCATTTACGTAAATGGTATTTACTTACATACCAATCACGTCATTCAATTGCTAGTATTTTTAGCCCGTAACAAGTACATCTAAGAAAAACGTAAACTACTTTTGGAGAAAAAGTCGAAAATTTTAATCATACATGATCTTGTTGCCGATGCCCTTGGTGTACTCAGATGTGGTTTTATTGTATCAGGAATGACTTCAATGTTTACGTAAAGTATAGGGATGGACAAAATTCGAAGCAAACAGCGAAATATCTTGAAAGGAATGAAAACATGCCATGTCCATGTCTCGTCAATTCTTGTTAATAGTTGGCATTTGTAATGCCTGCAAAATATGGTATCATTTTAACCAACAATAAAGACTTAGCAAGGGATGATAGGGACTTACGGCTATTGAAGTTATTTTCTTTTATTCCGTTAAGATATGAACGTTGTTTCGTTCTAAAAACTTACAACAGTACCTTACAACGGCCACCCCTTTACATAACATCTCCATCTACTTTTAAAGCATTTTAAAAATCTTATACTGGGGAACATCCAACAGATCTTATTGTCGCCAGTTTCAACGCCAACTGTCGATATGAGAGTGCTTTAATCAAGTAATTTAAATAAATATTGCCAATTGGAACCACCGAAATAAATAATTTTCCAATCAAAGTTACGATAGCTTGAATTATTTTAATCGAATATTCACCTCCTCATTTTAAGAGATAACAGACAAATGGATACTTTTTGTAGACAGTTGTAATTTATATTAATTAAAAAGCATTATTCAACCACTTTTTTTTACCCCGATACATTTTATATGACAAATTGATGTAAATACGAGGGCAAGGTATGATGAAAAGTCGAAGTATCAGACCAGGGCAACTTTCTTACGATAAAAGAAATAAAGCACCTGGCCACAAAGGAACCTGACAAATAACAGACACGCATGCGCGAAAGACTGTGTCATGACCCAGACTAGTAAATTATTGTTTTGGTGCATTCTTCCTTGTCCCTTTAATTTCCAATGGATTAATTAAAAGACTTTTGAGAAATATCCTGTCACATTGATTTTAACACTCTAATTTTTACATCATATCAAATTTTTTGGGTTGCAAACTCTGCGAGTTTTTTAAACGTCTACATAAAAAATAAAATATATACAGGTGTTGTTGCTGTTAAACACAGTTTTATAAAATACATGTTTTTAGATTTAGGTGTGACCCGGACGGGATTCGAACAACAGATCTTCCAATACAGAAGTGAACACCTTTACCTCTCAGCCATCGGTACGGTACCTTGATACATATAACACACAACATACTTAGCAACATACAGAATACATACACATGAGCATACAGAAGCCTACCAAGCACATGTACACAGCCATTGAATATTAAACATTAAAATTATTAACATCCCACAGTTGCTCAAGGGTTAGTGAGGCGTCAGCAATTTCCTTTTTAATTTTACCACTTTCCTGTGTTACTTTTAGATTTTGAGCAATTATATATGTTTTTGTTTCAATGCAGAAAAGTTTCATAACATGTATTACGAAATTCCATTTTTGACGTAGAATAATTAAGAAAAATCGAACATCCAAAAGTTTCTCCAGGGTTAGTGAGGCGCCAATAGTATAATTTTTAATTCGATATCTTTAAAGTATTACTTTCAGGATTTGAACAATTAAATATATGCCCTGGTGAGCAATGTAGAAGGCTCGTGTGACGTTATAACACCTCTCGCTCTTATATATTAATATCATGTCTAATTTATCGTTCAATTACATTTTTCCTAGTTTTTTTTAACACATTTGTAGTGCACTTATAAATGATTAAAGTATTTCTCCCATGAAGTTATTAATAAGCACTAACAAAAATATCTTTAAACACGACCGGGGAACGAAAACAAGCAATCGACTTAAGGAAATAGTGTGAAAGCTTAAGTTTCACTTGTAATATTTTGGGTTACTCGAGATGAACTGCTCAGTCTCAACCCTTTGGTTTGATGAAGATTTAAAAAATATATCAATAAATGTATACATGCGGGATTTACGCTTTGCAATTTCCTTCCCAATAATGGGTCAATATGTTTTTTGTATATCAACAGAAACTTATTGTTACTGGGTATTTTGAGGAAGGGGGCTTTTCTTGATTTCATAAAAAAAGAATTGAGAAATGAAAAATAATTAATTTATTTCAATGCACCGTCTGCGTTCGGATTTTTAACTTAACATCCTTATATAACCTATCGTTTTGTGTGTGGAAATTGTGCTAGGGTGTTAACGTCTTCATCAACAAATGAAAGCTTATATTGGCGACGGTACTTCTTAACTAAAGGTTTTTCGTTCCGCTACACAGAGGATGCAAGGTATCCTTCAAAGGATACCAGCATCGGGCCAAACAGTCTTAGCATAATTGTCAAAATACCAGAGCCCACGCGAGACGACTGCTTTTTATAATTCTTTAGGGAAAGACCATCTCGGGATTCGAACACCAGACCTTCAATCCAGATGTGTACGCATCTCCGCTAAGCCATATCAGCTGAGTTTCCTATCAATATATAATACAAATACTACACAACAAACAACACACAACAACATAAAGTACAAGGTTCTTATAACCAAAGCAACAATCCCCTCACCCAGGAAAACAAAATTTAGATAATAAAGCCATCGTCAGGTGAGGCACATACTAAATTAACTCAACAATACTCCCAGAATATACTGGATAAACCACAGACACCATGACATGATTTGATTTGCTCAAAAGCAGAAAGCAATAAGCAAAAGAAAACGAAGCTCAACTTTAGATATATACACATGCTGTGAACATGATCTTTGCTCGAAATGACGTATTTTACTTCATTACATTTTCAACATAATCTCCGAATACTCTTACGGGAGATAAGAAATGAGTTGTTATCGGAGAGCTTTCTCAAATATACACTGTGTGAAAAAGCATCTGAAATTATATGAGAACTTACCATGCTTGACAGATAACTTAATTGTGCAACTCATAAAAATAGAATAAGTATTTTAGGAAACGTGTTAAATCACAGCGTTCTTTAAGCAAAATATAGAAAAAAATGTCTTTCTACTTCCTTGTCTGATGTGTGTGACGTCAACGCTGTCTATTTGTATTCCTCTTCTCCCACTTCTCCCCTCTTAGTGGTATATGTTACATCGATGGAAAACCCCAATACAACATCTTTATGTTAACTTAACTTGCGAATTATGCATACCGTTAAGTGTTAAGACAACTATGTGTATATCGGCTTTTTTGGGGTTATTAACAAAATCATGTCCAATTCACAATGGTATACAATTTAGCTATACTGCCGGCCAAAAGATATACAAAACATTATTAACAGTTTTTAAAATTTCCAATAAACGTTCACCAAAAATAACAGAAACGTCTTAAAACTTTATAATTATATTTCTTTTTTGACATTATTTCGTAAAAAAGAAGGAAATATACCGAGTCACCAGCTTTTGGGGCTTTGATTTGACTCAAAAAATATAAAAATATCGAAAAAGCCGCCCTCTTGAACGACTCTCTTTTTTTGACGAAATAAAACAAAGATAGTTTCAAAGTTTTAAGATGTTTCTGTCACTTTATGTGAACGTTTCAGATTTTCAAAAATGTGTATAGTTTTTTGCTTAAATTTTAACCGGCAGTATATATAAGAAATAAAAATATGAAAACAAATTCAATTAGAAAAGCAAGGGATTAATAAGATTGAGAATTGAAAATGAAAAGTTCACTATTACTTTGGTAATCAGTTTTTACGACTAGAGTCCAATTTCAAACAAATGACGAACACTTGGTTAAGAAAAGAGACTGGTACTACAATTTGTGACTTGATGCATGATATTTGGGCATCAGATATATCTATGCTCAAACATTTTTAGGAACAGTTATATTGGAGCTGTTAGGTTGCTAAACACTCGTGAAAAACGTGTCATTGTTACTGCGTGCGTGCTTGCTATGCGAACATTTACAAGGAACTGCTTAAGCTAGAGATGTGGTCTAACTACAAGTGTCCGACATAGCTAAGGTAGAATTACAAATACCCGCGGGTAATGGTCGGATAATGGAAACAAAGGTCGTATAGACACATTGTTCTTTCACAAATCTATGATAGACAGACACATGGTATCGCGGTAATTGACAAGCGAGTGAAAGATTACTACTTCTCACACATGCACGCACGTACTATCGCCTGACATTTATATATTTGTTTTAATCGTAATTCATAAACACGTCTATGTTTTAGAGGATGTCGGGATATGAGTCGTTCATGACTGCACTGCAAAAATTACACATCTGTTGATGGTGTTGACAGGTTGACTTGCTTCTAAATCAAAGGGATATTTCGCTTTTGAATTGCGCATCATTTTCTGCGATGAAGTAGATCTATTACTGTATACATGCCTCAAGAGTACACAATTAACACTTTTTGCAATTGCATGGTTGATAAATAGGGAATAAAACAAATGTAAAGAAATGTAAATGTAAATACGATTCCTCAAATTACTTATCAAAAGAATAATTAATAAACATAAAATTGATCTCAAAATAGTGTCAAATAGGTACACTCGGCACCACAAACAAACACACACCCACCAAATAAGACTTGCCACCCGTTTTAAGTTGTATTTGCAAACACTCAAATCTCAGACAATTAATCTGTATCCGCTTCGTTACCCATTGTTTTTATTCTGCGCTATCTTTGTCAATACAGGGGGGGAAATATTAACGGTTTTATGTAAATCAGTTCATCTCCTTGAAATGCACGAGTACAGAGTGCACACGGCGAAACATTCTCATTTCAAAATATTTGTTTTAGCCTCTGTGTCGAGCGACCGTTCTTGTTATATTACGGTATATTACGCATATTATGTGTGTGGAGACAGGTTCGTGAGCCCGCGTCATCTCTTTTGTTAGCACATTACTCTTTTTAATCAAATACACGCGTTAATCTTGCAAGTGTAAGAAAGTTCAATAAATTGTACAACGAGATCCCTTTTGGTAATTGATTAGTGTGACGTAGAATAGTTATAAATAATCAAACACACTTTTCTCCAAGTAGTGAGGCGTCAACAATTTTGTCTCTAATTCGACTAACGTGTTACTTTTGATATTTTGAGAAATTATTCAAGTTTATGTTGCAAATGCATGACACTTTTCATAACATGTATTACGCAATTGCTTTTGGTAATAAATTATAGCGACGTGGAGAAATCCATAGAACTAATCCTGATTAGTCGTCGACATTTTTTTCTTGGCTTCATATCTGTAACAATGCTGAATCATCAAGTATTTACAAAATGATGAATATTGATTTAGGGCGAAGTCGTTGCAATTAAAAGCTAGCTAATCAGCCATGCTTTGAATACTGGATTTGACCACGGTTTCCACTTAAATCATAAGGAATTTCCTGTAAATAACCACCTTGGAGATATTATAAATTTTTCATCTTCACACTACGTGATTAATTGTCATTCTGTAAACGCAAAGACATTAATTTGTTTTCAAATCTTAAAAAGCATACAGTAATGTATATTTATATCTATATATCTATATATATAAAGCTCGCTGATCATTATGTCAGTATAAAAAGTGCAGACGTCTGGCAAATTATGAAACTTTCCGGTGTTTGAATTTTCGGAATGCAGTTTTGACTCAGGACATAATCTCATTGAACAAGATATTGACTTAAACGTTTACTGATTTAAAGCAATAAGTTACATTCAATTTTAAAAAGCGATAAAATCTTTCTGCTGAAGATTGATACCTATTTAAAAATATTTTTGGAAGACCGTTGTTTACGTGTCTTTTGTATGAGCTATATTCATTTCAATTCAAAATACTATAATCTCCCGAATAAATCTGGTTGCAGCAATTTCAAAAGAAATACAGAATGGAAACAGATTATAAGAAATACATTTTATATGGGCAAGGATCTATCGAAACATAATTTTTATATTTACTTTTATAAGATCCTTAGTTAAACTATTACAAACAAACTATTGTTGTGTTGTATTGTTCTATTCTGTTTGT
>JAUUEB010490973.1:0-10696 GCA_032362205.1 Clione limacina | reverse complement strand
GAGAGAGAGAGAGAGAGAGAGAGAGAGAGAGAGAGAGAGAGAGAGAGAGAGAAACGAAATGGAAATTAGTTCAGAATAATCAAACAGTATTGGATCCCTAACTGAATACCAGACTATGTAAACACGAAGACTATTTGAGTATCCCTGTTGAACTTCGTATGGTTAACATTATATCATTTCCTCAACAACCTAAACAAATTATGTCTTGTAAACTTTCCATTCATCACTTTCACATTGAAAAAAACATCATTGTATTGAACTTTCGGCATTCATTTTCATTTGCTACTTTTGAAAGTCTTGAGCTTTAAGTCACACATATAGTCAAGACTTCATACTTTTCAAATTTCTTAAGAGGACTTTTCGCTGAAATTATCAAACGAGAAACATTGACGATTCATATTTCCTATCAATAACATGTTTCGGTTTTACCCATTATATAACTTGACTTAAAAGAATATTGTAAACGCTGTGAAAATTGTAAAAACTCGTTCGTTTTGCCACATGTATCAGTTTAAAAATAAATTACTTTGCTAATACGTTAAAACGGAAACGTGCGAAACTGCATTTTCTAAATGTTTATCTGAAATTATGCTACATGTAATCATGGATATTTAAAAACTAATCTTTACGTCTTTATTTCTAAAGGCCAATCTTAACAATGCGATATATCTCATTAATGAGTTTCATATTTACAAGAGGTAGCTAGTGCAACTTTGAAAATGTCACGCACAAGCTTACCTCAGTTTTGCATCTATTATAAAAGCATGTTTAGAAACTATATTATCGGGTGTCAAACGTAGCTGTCGAACTGTCTTCTTGATTGATCTCCAATATAAGATACCAATCACTTACCAATTTTACTTTGACAACCACAGCTGAGGTATGAGTCTAGACAAATCGAACGCCTTCCCAGACCTGCTTTGTGAGTGATTGAGTCTTGAAATAGCCCAGTGAATGACAAGTAACAATCAGCGTTGTAATGAAGTAAGGAGAAACAGTCGTAATGTCAATCCAGTTATATGTTACATTCGGCGTGCCATGAGATCCAAGAATATTGTTTAAGTCACTGTGTAAACAGACAGACAGACCAGACCAGACGAAAATAAAGGGCGTGACATTTTACTGTACCGATTCTGAAGTTGAACTACGGACAAACGGTCAGAACTTTATAATTTTGCTATCAAACAAAACCGCATACATGTATGTACCTTCCGTTCACAAAAGACAGAATGAATTAATCTTTAAGCGTTTGTCCGTAGTTCAACTTCAGAATCGGTACAGTAAAATGAGACACCCTGTATACAATAATAATTGTGATTCGTCTTTCGAAACTTTCTTCTTCTTTTTTTTCTTCTGCTAAGCTGATTCGTAGAGGTAGTACCAGGTGTTTACAACTTTTAAACAATCAATATTTTTTGTAGAAAATTTGAGTTTTTCACTGCCACTTTAGAATATTTGTGATGATAAAATTGCAACGAGAGGGAGCGTAACGACTAAATCAATGAATTGAGGGAGCGTTTAGCGACCCAAAATTCTATTGCTCTATATTAATTAACATCAATCGTGGCAATATAGTGAAAGCAGGCACGTAACCAGGGGTACAGTCCCCATTTGAGTCCAAAATGCTCTAATTTCGCACCCTTTTTAACTTATTTTGAATTTTTCGGCCATTGATTTAACACGAACCAAATAAATCCCCCTTTTCAAAATCTTGGCTACTCAGTACAAAACAACAGTATCTGAATTTGTGTTTTCTCTAATAACCTCGAGTTCAAGAAAAAATCGAACTTGATGACTACTTTCTAGACCTAGTGTTGTTATAAGGAATAATAATCTAATTTGTAAGGGGGAGGTAGGTTGAGATCCGTTGCATGCAAATGAAGATATGAATAATCAGACGATCAATCTTTTTATGTAGACCAACGAATTCAAATTCCTTACTACCAGCATAAATCTTTAACTTAGGTTAAACGGTATTTGTTATGATATATCTTTGTTTTGACAAAGAAGTTCTGGACAAGCTGTACAATCCCATAAGCTTTTATCTTTGATTTAAGCTCACACATGAATGAATTGACAAATAATAATGACGATAATTAACTACTGTTTCTGATGGTCAATAAACGTGTACATCAACTTGCTTGATTGTCCGGTAATAGACATCCATTCAGTCCTTGGCTACATGAGTGTTTGGAATCTAAGGATCGATGGTTGTTTGAATTAGTAAAATTTGTGTAATACTCGGTTCATTGCGAAACTTTTGCTATCTTCTTAATAAAAAGTCATGTCTAGATTGTTGTATCCCCTGATGTAAATGTTTGATCTAACTGCATGATGACTTTAAGGGAAGTATGACAATTTGTCTGATCAACCAATTAAAGTACATGAAACCTGTCAGCAACGTCATTTCTGATGTATTCCGTACAACTGCATACCACTCATCTTAGTCTGAATATGGCGGCTGCACTCACAATAATTTATTTAAAAAATAGTGAAAATATCAACAAAAACGTCTAACGTTCAATCTTTTTCTTTTGTCACAAAATCTTATCTTGACTTATTGTTTCACCTGTTCGGTTATTTTCGGAATGTTTTTTGGTTCTTTGATGAATCATTTTATCAACGCATGCCAATAAATATCGTTGTCTACTAGGGGGAATACTGAAGATAAAAATAAGAACAGCTCCGAAAACGTTTATTTCTCTATCGTTTTCATACCCTGCTTTATTTTGGTACTTTGAGCAAACCAGGAGGTAGACATAGTAAATATTATAGAAATCATTTAAAATGTTCGATATAGAGTAAGGAATAATACATGTTTGTTGTCAACTAATCGGTTTTGTCTTAAATATTGTCAGTTTGCCTGGCCAGGGGGTCTGAGATTTTGAAAGACCCCGTATTCCCCTTGAAATCTAATGATATGGCTTTTTTGTCAACTTATTTTGTTTCGTTGCTGTGATCATACTTTTGAACAAATTTTGCACGATTTTATATGACTAAAATTGACATCATAAAGCATCTGTGTACAAAATATTAAGTCTGTCGCTGTAATATTTATTGAGCTGATGTACCACTGATTACGGTTACTTTTCTTTTGAACACCCAATACATGAAAACATCGGACAATTGAAGACGATGAAAGCATTCGGACAGCAAGTACAAATTCGGGCAATATGTGAACAGCACCCCCCTTCCCCACCACCCCAAGTAAGCTCGTAAGTCCATGAATAAATATTTTGCGTTCAAACACAAGTGTAGTATATAGTGAATACTTCGTGGCTGAGATTATATACCCAATTAATGGCACACGAGTTTGATATTGATGAATGAATATCGGTCGACTTTTAACGAGATCGGTTTTCGTCCATTGATACCAAACAAGTTTGTTTACAGTAGTAATAATGGTTTATGGGAATTGAGATATTTTCCGTCGGTTAAAGTTAGTGGAACATCATGTATTTGTCATCTCTCGTGAATAAAGATTTTTTTCCTTAAAACAATAATCCAGTTCCCACAGAGCTATACTAAGAGCTTCATCATGCACTTGAAACATTCTTGATATCAGAAATATATTTTTGACGTCAATGCACTTTTGTGAATCGCCAGATTGGGGAATATGAGATTTTTTTGATTGCAGAGATTGTCATAGCATCGACATGATTAATGAATAAATCAACATGAGACAAGGATATTCCATAATGGCTTTCATTCAGGCGATTTATCCTGAACAATAGCATCCAAACGTCAGTATGTTTATCTCTATATTACGCATGAGATTATCTGGATACCCCGGTGTAATTGGTAATTATAGAGTTAACGCTGATGTGAAGCCTCGTCTTGATTCTATTATATCACGCATATACGAGTTCAAAGAGATTATATATTTGACAAATCTTGATATTTCTAAGAATAAATGATAAAAGAAATGTTGGGGCTGCCACGCTCATTGCAAGCAAAGACTGATTATCTAGGTTAAATATATTCAAAAAAATTAATAAATGCCAAGAAAATATTTGAATAGAATTTATACTAGAGATGATAGTCAGGTTTCTGAAGGAGATTGCGAACTCTCAGTGTCTTAAGAGGAATGTTGGTGATGATGAGGTACTGTGAGTTGTGATCAATCAAATGCATCACAAGTATAAGTTCATGTTGTTTGTTCAATATCGAGCTAAATGCACTGAGTTTACAACAACATTAATAAGAAAAGTTTAAAACTGCGCTTCCTTAACTCAAGTCAAACCGGCCATGGAAAAAGGAAATAACCCAACGAGTCGGTCGGCAATTCAACTGACTTGAATATGTTGTACTTTTTCTTAGTGTTTTTTAAGGACATGGCTTACAGATTAGGATCTATTGACGAGTTGAAACATATTGTCATATTTCGATAACACGTCATCGCATTTGATGCTCATGTTTACAGAAATGTAATAGTAATTTTTCAGCGATGTGTCCAAGCCTGTAGTAGGGTAAAGCTAGAATTTTTTCCCTTGCACAAATTGCAAATAATGGTTTCGTTACTACGTCACGTATTTGATGAGTCATCAACATGCAACAATGTTCATCGAGATTGTCTCTCCCAAAGTGTCTTTTTTCGGCGAATGAAAATGGTAGTAAATTATCTATCAAACATAGGTGATGTAGTCTTGCATGTTTTTGTAGGTTTTCAAGTAGGCAAATTCAATTTGAGGTTGAAATGTGAGTTCAATGACATTTTTAAGGTTATCAATTTTCAAGGTATAATATTACGTGTACAAAAAACTACAAAGTGAAGCAAAACCAATTTGTATTATATGCATAAAATCAATTTTGAATTAAAAAGATTTGTTTGACATTCAAGGCCCTTATCAAGGTTAAATAAAAGAAATCAAGGTCAAATAGTTTGAAAATACTATTTTAACCTTGAAAATGAACTTGAACCTTTCATTTGATCTTTACAATGAATTTATCACATTCATGTCCATACCCAAGGACACTTTTTGAAATTCTTATTGTAATTGTGTTTACTATAAAACTTTCTCTTATGCCCATAAACTGTAAACTATGCAAATTTTGACCTAATTTTTCTTTAAAAGACTATGCAAATATCGTAATCTATTTAGCATACCATGAAAAGACATATTTTAATCTGTTAGATATCAAAAATGCATACATGCCCATACCCATCTGCCCGTTTTTCTAGATACTTGTATATGTAAGGATTTTGACTATTAAAGGCTTTTCAATTGCTATATATAGTAAAATCTGCAAATTCTAAAACCTTATAAGACCTACTTCCGCATATCAGATTGTGGTAGACTTTTTTTCTGTTGTACCTTAAAGGGATGTGGGTGCTGGACTATTAAATACTTATGGTTTTACTGTATATTTCAGTAATATTACATTAATGTGTAATTTTAGGTGATCAGAAAAATACCTTAACGATTTCATGCAACAAGTGAATCGATGTAAATGTATAACTTCAGAATTGAACTATTTGTGTAGCCTTCATCTTCAATGTCCGTAACTAAGATAATCTGATGTCACCAAACTGAAACAAAGTCATAACATAATTGTATTTACCATTCATAGAAGAATAGATCGAAAATGTCTGGTCCAAAATGCTTTCATTAAAAGCATTACATGATTATATACTTTATTTAAATATATATGCTAAGACCAATCTATCCAATAGGGCATGTTGACTCCAAGTGTTAGTAAAAAAAATAATATTCACTGTCATCGGGGTTCAGTTAGCCGACTGAAATCCGAGATGTAATCGTAAACCTAAACATATTCAATTAACATAGTGCACTGGTCATCATTAATATCTAAATGTCTCTCATACCTACATTGACCTACTAAAAAAAAGTAGACACATGTTTAGACTGAGCAATATTGATGAAGTATTTGCTAGCCAGACATATTTCACAGATGTCATGCTATTCGAATTAAATGAAATTCGAAGCTTCAAGTTCTCAGTAAAAAGCGAGTACTTATCTTTGTACACGATACCTAGTAAACAAAAGCACTGTGTCTGGAAAGTCAAGTACCAGTTTTTGGTATCGCGTAACCTCTAGACTGGTGCTATATAAATACAATGACTTGTAAACTTCTTCATCATCAATCCTAACACAGTTGTCGATCTCCATCTTTTGTGACAGTTGACTACCTAAGCTGCAATAAACCACAATGAACACATTCGGTAAGTGAATTTTTATCATTTTACAATTACTAACATTTCTTTAATTCTATAATGTTGATGCATTTTTTCCTCAAGCATCTTCGGTCAAGTATTCTTATAAGAGTGTTCGTACTCAGAAAAAAGTGTTTTATTTCTCGACAAAAATAATAAGGTATTACTGTAGGCCAACAATACATGTAATTAGAAAACGTATTGAAGCGAATTGAAAAGGATTTGGTTAAGTAAGGATATTCTTATATGACAAACATTTGTCGATAAAAAATCTGACTCAACAAAAGTTGTTCAAACTATTTAAACCTAACAGTTCTGTAAAGTGAGTTTTCCGAGTTGGACTTCAAACTCATCAAACAATCTACTTTGTGTCTTAGTGAAACAAAAAACAGTTGTCTTCACCGAGCTTATTAATAATAGTATATAGTGGTACGAGTCGTTACTAGATGATTCGATAAAGCCTACCCCAAAGATACTAAAAGGAATTAAGGTCTGGCAAAATACTCTTTCTCTTCTGTCGAAGAAAATTTGTACTCTTCTCTGAAAAGACAATTCCAACATCTGTGTTGGTGGTTAGGGCCCACACGTAACCGTTTCGATGATGTCGATGTTACCCCATAAAGGTTTTCTGGTCGCAAACTCCTCACACCCTGTTTAAAGACACCGAATGTCTCAACACCTATCAATGATCCGTTAAGGAGACGCTTAATTAAAAGCAATCGGCTATTTCTGGCTTTTACGATTCTTCGTCTTCCTGTTTTGGTTTGCCCTGTTCTGACACAAAACTGTTCGCCATCTGAAATATTTGTTTACAGCTCCAAACACACGAGCAGGCTCAGAATATCGACCTACCAGCATTTATAATACAGATAACGCAATCACATTCAGCGTTTGTCAACTTTGTCATGTTTCTAATACACTGTTCTCTGATTTACAAAGGTCAAACCACATGATTATGTCGTGAAAAGAAAGCATTAACAGTTAATACGTGGAGTTTTAAGTAATGAAACGATATAAACTCACACTAAGTCGTTGTTCGCCATTCCTTGGTATTATCTCCCTTGGTTTGACAACTTAATTTGTGTCGAGTCGTGGGGTTTTTGAAAACAGTCCCGAGATGGCATCAAAACACTTCAATAGCGCACGTGTGAAGGAGTAATAAGTTAAATTTCACAAGAGGTGACATAATTTTTGGAACTGAGTATACATTATAATAAAAAACTTAGATACGTTTTATATGATATAACTATCTTTTCAAAATATCACTGTTAAACAAATCTACAAATCTATGAATAAAATTAGAGCATGCTATAGAGGTGATTAGGAAACAGGTAACATTTAAAAATGTTGCGGCTCCGGCTCAAGCTCCAGCACCGACAAGTGTCGCGCACCGAGCTGAGTTTTGCGAGCGAGACTTTGTGGATCGACCCATTTGCCTCTGAACAGTAAAAAGTGTTAAAATAAAACCCTTATATTATCTGTTTTATCATTCAACTTCACTTAGATAATGAAATCACATTATTTATATCGAGTTTTTTTTTTCATTATTGTTGGTATTATTATAAAAAAAACTAATCATATAACTCTTTTAAACAACTTGGAGCCGCTCTGTCTCCGGCTCCAGCAGAAAACCAATGGACCCCGGTTCCGGCTCCGGCTTCAATTCCCTGCTTCTCTATTTCACGTTTCCATTTTTATTTTGGATGAATACTAAATCCAGTCTTTTCATTCCAGGTCTAACTTTGTGCCTAGCTCTCCTAGTTGGAGTTGTCATTGGTGACGAATGCTGCACTAAGAACTGTGGTGCAACTTGTGAAGCAACTCGAGCAGTCTGCATGGACATCCCTATCCTTGTCAACTGTGGGATGATCAAACAACAATGTGTTGGTCTGTGTGGTGGAATCTGCTCTTGTAGCACCGCATGCCAAACCAAATGTAATGACGCACGTAAAGCATGTGATACAGAGTCAGCAGGCAGCCTTATACCCATCTGCCAGACCAGCCAGGGAGTGTGTATGACTCAATGTGCTGCTACATGCCAGGCTAAGATAATGACTGCAACACTAACAAAGGCTATGGGACCTGTCATCGGATTAGCCACACAATCTCTACAGCCTCTGCTAGGACTCATCATGCCAAAAGCACCAGAAGCATAAGGACACCAACTCTACTGAGTACAAAACATGATGATAAAACTATTTTGAACTGGCTTGTAGATTACTAACACCAAAAACTACATTTTGAAACGTGCAATGTTGAAATTCATATCCGTAATAATAAAAGTAATGGCATCTAAAAAATTGTGTTTCTTATATTTAATGAATGTATTATGTCTTGTTTCATAATTGAACCAAATAACCTTTCTAAGTTTGAAATACCTACAACGCCATGAAGACAGATTTAATTATCTTAATCAATTTTCATTTCCAATACTCGTGTGGTTTAAACATGATTTATCATACAAAAATCTGATTATAATCCTGCATGAATCGATCAAAATAAAATTGTTCTCGTTACTGATTCACACTCATTAGTCAGAGACCAACCTTGCGGCCATCACTCAGTGACTGTTACACTTTATTACTTGCAGACTGTTAAAAAGTAATTTGCAAGATGTTCTACTAGTTAAAAAAAATGTATCTCCTAACAATCCTCACGTGCAAAGTCTGGCTTGTTTTTTTGCATAACTAATTACTACTCTCGGAATAAGTCAAACTCAACATTATTAGACACGGTGATACAATAAATGATTATTCGTAGGATACATTCAATTATTTCAAAATCTAAGTTAACCAATAAATAAATATTGATATCACTAAACTTATGTATTTTTAACTTACTTAAATCACTTCTTATGCACTTTCTTTTAATTCTTTACTCGGTTTTGTCAAGCAATTTCAATAACCGATATTCAAACGATTTCAAACATATGATTTGCTCGTCCTTAGTTTAAATTAATCTTATACTTTTGATCCGTTGTATTCTGATTTCTAAACAAATCTGATTGTTCCATGCGTTTTGATTTTTTCGAAAATGTGTTTTAAATGTGTGACAATAGCCTGGCTATAAGATTTAAACCCGTTACTAAACTAGGGAATCAGTTCACGAAGACTTGTTTTGTTTTTTTCGGAATACAATTATCTAAGTCATGATTTAGACACAAATAAAAGCCTTGTTTTTGCTTAAGCCCTCGAAACATTTAAGAACTCAATCAGATGTTTTAAATTGATCTTCTAAACCAATAGGATTGCTCCATGCGTTTTTATTTAAAAGACTGCTTCAATCTATGTTTACAAAAAACGACGACCATATGAGACCTCGCTTGAAGCAAGTGATTTAATCTAATCTTGACGTCAAACATCTGCAATTATATCTGTAAGAACGTCAAAGATCGTTAACTAATTGGTCTTTTAATTTCATGAATTTGACAAATCTGATATAGATGAAAGCTACCTATCTCGCCACGATTCTCTACTCGAATGCCTAGTTTTCCTATAACAACATGTATTTTCTGAATATATATCGCTCATACGCTAACACAATCTGCCTCCCTTTAAGCAATTTCTTCAACCAAGTCACCTCGTGTATCAAATAGTTTCCCTCTTGCCACAATGACGTCACACTGATAACGCGTATCATTTACCGTTCCTTTGTTAGTTTTTAAACAATGTCGCTTTAAGGCAAGTAAAATGATATAAAGCTGGTATCAACAAACAAACTACAGTCAATAATGATATGTTTCAAATCAAAAGTAAATTTTCCAGAATGCCCATCAGAAAACATCCATCAATTAAAACGGATATTAAGATTGGTATTCCCAAGGATCAAATCAAACCCAAGTTTAAGGTCATATAATCGATATTATAGCATAATAGTGAGTAACCTAATAAATTGGTTCAATATCCTGTAATTGGCATAACAAAATGATACATTTGAGATAAAAGGATGAATATACAACCTGGAGCCAATCGTGGCAAAATGCTAAGATCTAGAAGTTCCCGGTGGGTTAAGAAAACACTAACTTCTACTGTAAAGCTTGGATGTTTCTTTAATGCAAACATTTTGGATTATTATTCATTAAGCCATGAAGTAATTACGATTACGCTGAGTAGTTAAGCAAACGCTAAATATTCACTGATAAATTTAGTTCTGGTGAAAAATGGAGAACTATTTTGTTGGCTCATTTGGCTTTTCTCTTTTTCAAGGATTTTTGATTGTATTTAGCGTGTTAGTTTTCGAAATTCCAATAGCTGTAGAATCAGATATAATAAGCAACAAGTTAGATGACTATCGGTTAGAATACATGAAGAGACGCTGTTATTTTATGTCCTGTAAGTTGTACGAGTGTGGGGTAGCTGTCAAGCCTGATAACTTTAAGCAATGCCCATGTGACTACCAGTGCCATATATAGGTTAGAATCAAGTAATTAAAAAATGAGTATTTCACTATGTAAATCCAATGAACCTCGGCTCAATTTCCTGGTTTCAGGACCGAACTGCAGCTTTTTTGTGATTTTTATTT
>JAUUEB010490962.1:0-10697 GCA_032362205.1 Clione limacina | reverse complement strand
TTCTGGTCGGAGGTTTTTTTGCTTGGGCACCATCAAAAAGGGGGTGTGACCCGGCTCACAGATCACTCTATAGTGTTTATTTCTTGATACTTTTAAAAAGAACGCTAAAACACTCGCCCTCAGAAATCGTTATTGTAAGTAGGGGAATCCCAGTTTTAATCAAGCAAAGCGACTTTTAAATACAAATCCCAACTTTTAACCTTGTACAAATAGCACTGACGATTAAAATTTTATCAAAGTCACTTTTTTAACCGGTGGAAGTAAAAGTTGTGACAGTCATCACTACTGATGCTAGAATTTCTATGGAAGAAGAAGAAGACAGAATTGTTGACGTAATCAAGTATTTAACGGATAAATAGGTGTTTGACTACGGGTGATAAGCTATAACATTGTGTGAACAGAATCTGTACTTTTATTCGTGGTTTGAATGTCACTTAAGATGTTAGTGATTTGATATATTATAAAACAATAACTTTAAGTTAAGAGAACTATTATAATTAAGAGTAAAACAAATACAAATTAAATTCAGATTAGCTATCATAAAATCCTTAAAAATAAATGATCAAAGAGATGAATTCCAAAAATGAAGGCAAATAAATGTTTAATAGTTAAAAGCAAAATAAATAATATACTTTGATACGTTTCAAAGATGCCCTACTTCGTTTATGTTTTATAGGTTACGGCTGCTTGCTACGTGTTCGATTTCCGGATCATTGACACACATTTACGTAGCACATCACACTGCATCACACACAATCATAATGGCTGGAGGAAAACAGAACAAGCTGTCCAAGGAAGAAGAGCTTTTGCTCCAAGACTTCAGCAGAAATGTTTCAACAAAGTCGTCTGCCTTGTTTTATGGAAATGCTCTCATTGTTTCAGCGATTCCAATGTGTAAGTGTTTTTTTGAATATCTAGATACCCGTAATTATAGGATTTTAGATTTGCCGGTTTTCAAGTTTTCTTATTCTTGGTTTTAAGTTAGAGGATGATTATGATTACAGTAAAGTAGTTGTGCTTTGAAGCAGTTTGTGAAAATAATTGAAATCTTAAACACAAACCATAACAAGTTATCGAAAATATAACATTTTTCTGAATGGAAAGCAAAAAGAATCCAACAAAAATTCAACCTTTCAATTGAAAAAAACAATCTTTAACGGGTGTACAATCAAAGCTTAGGTGCGCGAGGAGGGAACCAAAATGATAACGGGACACTGTCATAAACTTAGTATTCACAAGCAACGGATATCGGCTTGTTTAAAAAATTTGATTATCTGTCTCCATGCTGTTACACAATTTATGTTGGGTCTGGTCTTGGGCTTCGTAGTTATCGTACATGCGGTACATAGGACCATTTTGACATTATGGTTTTAATAACAAAAACAAATGGATCTTTATTAGCGTTAGAAACTTTTTTTGAAAAACAGAAATTAAACTTATCCTTGACAGATTGTACAGAAACAAAACCATAGTTTATGTATGATTACTGTTGTAGTTTTACCTGGTATCCGTACATTTAACACAATGTTACGACGATTTATAACATTAATGACACTTATATTATTTGTGTTACAGATTATGAAATGACTGAAACAGTAAACAATCAATGGATATTGTTGATTCCAGTTGTTGGCCCCATACGCTTCAAAATAAGATGATTAATTTGTTATCTTCTTGATACGCTGGTTTGTGACTGGACGGCTTACCGATTGTCTGGCTGCCTGATTGACTGATTTGCTAGATGCCTGGTTTCCTAGCTTATTTAACTTGTACTTGACCAACTGGCTGTGGATGACTAGATTTCTGTTATATTAGCTGTTTGGATGTCTGGCTGGCTAGGATGCTTGGCTGAAGTCCACTCACAGATTCAATTAATCGTTGACTATCCATGGTTGAGTGATATACATGGATCAAACAGGATCAATAAAACTGACACAAAATAGAGAAATTATCCGCATTTTCAAGGGCCAGAAAATCAGTCGTCAAGTTTCATAACAATTATTATATATTTTTGACTACTTAGCGACTAAACAGAAGATTTAACTAAGCTTCATAAAATCTTAAATTGTTACGAAGAGATCTTTTTGTATGCTATTGTCCGATAATATGATGAATATTTTCACTCTGTTTATTAATCTTTTTGTATGTCTGAAGACGCGGATTAATGATAGTAGTTTCATACTCTCACTGACAAGTTTACTTGTCTGAGCCAGTTTATACGGCAAGAATATGCTTAATGATGACAATTATGTAGTTTTCTTAGACATCCGTACTAAGTAGAATGTGTGTTGTATGTGTCTGGGTACAAATGGAAGGAGACTTACATGAACCAGTAAAGACGTGAACATGATATATATAAATGTGTCGACTCAATGGAAGTTTCGACAGAATGTGGAAGTAAACAGCATCTCATGAATCTTTACCTTCAATTGTTACTACAACGTTAACAATAAAAAGAAGTAGCTCAACAGCAGCAGCATTAGCAGAGGCAACATCAGCAATATCAACAGCAACAACAGCAGCAACATTAGTGGCAGAAGAAGCAGAAGAAGCAGAAGCAGCAGAAGCAGCAGAAGCAGCAGCAGCAACAGCAGCAACATCAGTGGCAGAAGAAGCAGCAGAAGCAGCAGCAGCAGAAACAACAGCCTAGTGATGTGATTCATCAACTTGCCGATGTTTTAAGAAAAATCCTTCTAAATTATTTATTTAGCTCTCTACTACGGACAAAGAGGAACTAAGCCTAACATTATAGAAAAACGTGGAACACCATACAAAGATGAGTTCCGTCTCCGCTGTACCGGAAGTCCATCTCCAGCCAACCGTAAGTTGATGGACACATTCAAATATTGCTCATCTAAAACCTCATGTAATTGTTATCATGCAGAACTAATGTATTTCCTTAAATATTTTCCTTCCTTTCCTGTCAGCTTTGTAATATTACTACTTGTATAGGTTTTTCGCATGCTCATGAAAGTAAGTGATATTTATTTTTTTTATTTTATTAATATCTGAGCCTGCAACAATATCATAAAAAAACAAGGGCCAACATTTCAGGAGACACGGACAATAAATTATTAACAAGATGAAACAAAACGGAATGGTATACTTGACTGTAGTAAGCACATTGTCACACAAACGGTCGCTTTAACAACATTATAATTATAACGGTCTATTAAAACGATGCTTGATTTTAACTTCAGAATCTTCTTATATATAAGTAAATGGACAAATGTATACCCGATAGTGTCTAGTCAATCTTGCTGCAATCTAAAAATATTATAAGTAGTTGTGTTGTAGTGTCGCATAATAATCAAATGCTCTATCTAGGTTAATCGATTACAGAAAGAACGTTTGAAGGTGTGCAACAATTCTCTTCCATTTGTCAATGATATCATTTGATATTTGTCACTTGGACAGATTCAAAAGAAGTGCCTAGTCAATCACAGTAAAGTACACAAAAGGTTTTTTTTTTTTAAGATCCGGTCAACTATGACAAGAAGAAAGGATCGATTTGACACAAGATGATATCACACAGTGAAATCTCTACATATTTTCTGATAACATTGCTATTGATTTTCGCCCATCTAACATTGCTGGAAATAATACCATGATGATATAGGCGCATCTTTGTCTGAAAGTGATTATAGCTCAACGAGCTAATCGGTTGAGACGTTGCGGACAAAGATGTAAAAACAAGGCCAGACTACTGTTGATTTAATGTTGCTTTTGTATTTGTGGTACTTAAATGATGACGATAGTCATTTTATTCTGATTTATTCGGCTGATAGCGTTAATTACTTTCTTTCTCAAACTCAAACCGTAACTGCCATATACCACTTTTAAGTCTAATACAGCTGCTTTGTTAAAGGTCTCATAACATAACATTCATTGCACTTAAGTTTAAAGTAATGAAATGTGTTTGTTAGAACAATAATAAAAGCATATTTACGTCATAGATTGCTAGAGATATGTGTTAGTCACATCTGATGATTTGTATTGATATACAGAAGAGATTGTTCGTGATTTAAGTCGAAACGAGTCTGATTGCTGTTGTAAGATTACTGTATGATTACTGCCTGCGGCTACCTTTCGACTGAACACTCTGCCATCCCGTTATTTAGATGTCTTTGGGTACACTAGCCAACGGGATAACTTGAAATTAATAATCGTCTGTGTAAGGAAAAAATGTTCCTCTAATAATACTAGCTAGCTCTTCAAAAGACAAGAGCCAAAAATAATCTTCTGAAAATAATACTTTATGACTGATAATATGGGAAACTTTTACTAGTATTGCTTAGATTTAAAAAAAAGCTTTTGTAACGAACGATAATCGTTCTAGGCTGGATGGTGAAGTTGTAACATTTTTGTAGTCACAAGTTATAAGAAGATTAAGAAGAAAAGGAGCAATGACTTTTTTTTCTATAAAGTAGACGTTTATGTCTATTAAACTCTGACACAATCATGACTCATGGCCATTTAAAGATGAAGGAAAAACCTTCACTCTTTCTTGTTGTCACCTTTCTTAACGCATCCAGCTTGTTTGAATACAACCACAAACCAATGTAACCCAGTAACAGATTTGTATTCTTAAAACCCGCATCAACCTTCAAAGCTCCGATGAATTCCATGAATCAAACCGCCTCTATTCACCCTGATAATTTCTGACTCAGGTCCTCAAAGTAACATTTATGACGACGTGTTTACCTGTTTTAATCCTGATTTACAACAACGAACCTAAAGTTATTTCTGTGACTCCTGTATCGACAAAAATAACAGAACCCCTTTTGATTATTTCAAGATTTCAATATTTTTTATCATACAAATAGATCAGGCACATTTATTTAATTGAATTACACATCTTTAAATCTGTTCTTCAAACAAATGCAACATTAAAAACCTCTGTTTATTGTCACTTATTTTTCTCTAGTTGCTCGAGTTTTCTTTTATCGTTATAAACTTACATGGATGCTTGAAATTTAAAACAGACGCAAATAAACACCGTTTTGCGAGGTCTTTGGCGTGACAAATACTTTTACTGAACTATATCATAGTTTGCGCTGGCGTAGTCTGGTTTGTTCTTGTATCTTTTTTTAATTGTGTTACTTTCTAACATTTATGACAACCTTTGAAAAGAAAGCATGAACAACCCTTGTATATCACTTTGTGCACACAAAATGTGAACTAATACTTGTGGATCAAGTCATGTTCATTGACGTTTGTTATAATTCATTATGTTAGAAAGCTGAACTCTGAGTCAATTATTTGACTCTGATCAAATGTCTATTATTACACTCAACCTTTTGTCTATTGTTTTCCTCTAATGGTGTACTATTGTCTCCCCCTCTTCCCGTATGCGGAATCTAATACACGGACAGCTTTGTCAATCCTGATACATTATCACATCCTTTCTATGCCATATTTTGCAGAACAATGAGATTATTGATGAAACGTTGGCCATATTAGAACAAGCGTCTATGATGCTTATGTCAACACAATAGACAATGACAGATACTCATGTTGCTAACAAATGGATGGGCGTTGTTCACGGTGGCTCCTTTAACAAAAACTAGCTGTAATGATTTCTGTTTCTAGTACTGAGTGTCAGCATTCAATATTTATCACTTTAACACAATACATCGTTACGGTCTTGCTCTCTCACACTAACTCGTTAGTTTGGAAAGAAAAGTCTCCATGTCCTAGAGACGTGTAAATATTGTAGATTAATGTTTAAAAGTAACGATAACACACAAGAGAAAAAAGAGACAAGTTAAGAACTTTCTTATCCATGTTTGCATACATAAGCAAACAGAATAAGAAAAGGCAACCAAACAAACATCGAGTACATTGGACAACATCTCATTTTATTCTTGAAATAATTAGAAAACAAATGGAAGTAATAAAGACTCTAAACAAAAGGTATTATCTTCTTGTATATTCATAACCGGGTTTCAATATTGTATATTTATGATTTAACTTTTAACTTGTAATGTTGCTTCGTCTACTTTCAGATACATATATGATGTAAAATGTTAATACATTATCGACAGAACCGTCTAAGAGAAAGTACACGTTAATAGTGTAACCAAACTGTTGTATTATATTGACTCTATGAAAACATGACAGACCGACCTAAAAATCAATAAACTAAATTAACTGAAAAGGTTGTGACATTATTTTAAAGGGGCTTTCGGATTATTTACATCTCAGTTTTTAGTTGATTGCATTCAGTCGACTGTAGAAACGAGGGGGATATTGTTATTTAAGAGATTGTCGGACGCCGTTGGTTGGAGATGAAAAAGAGATGCAATAGCCTTCTAGGTGGAAATATTTCTGATGTCGTGGTCGATATTGACGCGATATTTGACAATAGCTATGATACTAATAACACTATGTTATAACAATGGTGTCACTGATGATGATGGCTTATGGTGATTATGTAGTTATTAATAGGGTTTACTATGACGGGAGAAAATAGATGGTTAGAAAAAAGCAATGAAGAATGCACAAAGAAAGAAAGACTTGTTTACGCAATGATAAATCTAACCTTCACTATATAGCGTAATTACACAAGTACGTTCTGCATATGAGTTTGAACCATCACTTGAATCGAGGGAAGAACGTATTTAACAAATCATGAGAGAGGAAAGCATTACTTTAAATCAATATAAGTCGACCAACACAATTTAGCTTATTGTGAGGCAAGATCCCCCTTGGAAAAGGTGAACCCATGGAATTGTAATAAATACTATAATGGTTGTTGCCGTTGTTGTCGTCGTTGTTGTTGTTGTTAACTGACGTTGTTGTTGTTGTTGTTGTTGTTGTTGTTGTTGTTGTTGTTTTTGTTGTTGCTGTTGTTGTTTTTGTTTATTTTAAACCTATATTTTCAACCTATATTTTATATATAATAAAAGTAGTTTCGCATTTGAGGTGATTGCATGCATACTTTCTCTGCTCTATTGTCTTTATACTTTTTTAGATATCATTTAGTATTGTTTCTAGAATTTCGTACACAGCCTGGGCAATTAGTTGTTGTGGCGCCCATGGGGTCATCCTACCTTCGCGGATTGATACAAAGGGCGACATCACTATCTTCACTGACGTAGAACAGACGGGAAAACCCGTTCTGTAAATGTCGCGGGAAATGGCACCAAGTTGTTCGCTCTGGCAGACATATGAGGTCTAATGCCACATACATCAGTACTACATGGGACTTTGGGATGGGCTCAATTAGAGTATTTATATCAAGTAATGTCTTTTCGGTCTGTTTTAATTATAAACAAGGTACCAACAATGAGAATACAAGAAAGGGAGATAACTAGAAGAGAAAATAATGAATGCAATAAAAAAACGAATCATTGGTATTTACACCTGAAATACCCAGATACCTACACTCGGCATTGTCTTACTATTCATCAACAAGTCATATCTAAAACATTGTGATTTATGTGACAGTGTAGACCTCAGTGTCTTATATATCCACTCCACTTGACCTCATTATTTATTTCTGACCCTAGTGTTATTAAGAATCGTTATTCATTTTATTACGCAATTATAAATTTAATTTAAAAAATCAGTTACTACACGTCTTGATTATCCGCAAATTTTGGGGTTTAGGATGACAAATAAATACAGATACATTTCTGATGTTAAAGCTATTAGTACAGGTACGTTACTTGGCTTAAGGGAATCAGTTACATAAAATCTTATTGTGTGACATGTGTCAATTTCCGCACCTGTAGTCTAGTAGCCTACTACATATGAAGGTCCTCTAGTATATTGATTACGGCGCGGTGGGATTTTTTAAAGACTCCATTAATTTGAAAAAAAATATCAATATCGCTGACGAACCTTGACCAAATTGCGAAAATATCATTACCGCGAAAAAAAAAAGGAATACATTAGAATCACGCATCCTAACACCGTCTATTTGTAAGACAAATTTGTTCTAATTTCTGATCAAGGTGAATCACTGAGTTTCTCTTTATCCTACTAACCCCGCCTCTTATCGTCTGGTTTCTAATCTGCATATTACTTTTTTGTCATTTAGTACACTGATAAGTGTATAAGCCCCGCCCAACAACTTATCTCGTTACAATGGAAACGACAACGAGGGCGCCATGCAGAACAGGGAAGTAATCATGTTTATAAACAAGTCATGGTAGGTAACTCTAGTCTACTTAGCCTCGTTATGCCTGGTCAGAGAAAACAATGGCCGCCTTAGAGATATACTAGATTACCCATCGTCCCATGAGAATAAGAGGACTTTGGTCGGTGCGAGAACGTGAGATTTGTGTTCCATGTTTTGATTTTAAGAAGACTGTTTTTATTGAATGACATCACGGTTTTCGATATGCCCGATAATCAGATTGACTTTTAATCTTACTTGATTAGGTCATCAAAGAGTTTTAGGAAAGATAACTCGTGCAGACATCTTAAGTAAATCTAAGAAAAATATGAATATTTATTATCATGAATGAGACCGACGTTCGTGATTCATAATCAGTCGGAAATGGGTAAACAAATTATGGTTGTCTTATTTTTTTAAAGGGGAATAAGATAAATAAACTTACCATGATCAACGGTCTGACGAAACCCTTGCAGTGCCATGTTACTGAAGTTACTCCAGGCATTGAAATCACCCATGTAGGTTGAGTAAGGATTCAAAGCTGAAGTCCTTGGTAGCGGATTTCTGGCATAAGCGGCGGCAGCTGCAGCAGCAGCGGCGTCAGTATGTGACATGAGCTGGCCGCCTTGAGAGGGAGAGAATCCAAAACGTGAACTGGCTGCTGCCTGAGAAGAGTAAGACATTCCTAGATTGTCCGTCTGCCACATGGAGGCTGAACCTGAGGGAGTTCCGCTGAGAGATGTCGCAACTGTAGCCTGTCCTGTTCCATTACCATAAGGTGACATATGAGTCATGTGCCCAGACTGAGCAGGTCTGCTAGGAGGGACGTACACAGGAGCTGAGGGCATGAAGCTAGCGTGCAGATTGTCTGTTGGGCTGTATGGAGATGCACTTGAAGTGCTGGAGGATCCCATGTTGAGGCTAGATGGTGTTCCTGAGAGGGACGCCAGCGAAGGATGCGTTCCGCCATTTTGATACATGTTTGAAGAGTCGTGTTGTAATAAAAGACAAAATGTCACTTGTAAATCCGAAATCAATATGTCTCTATGGTGTTTATTTCAGTAGGAACTTATCATTGTATTCTTTACTTCCCAAATAGAACCTTCTCTTCTTGTTGTTATCTGAAATAGTCAATGAAAGATATTGATATGAAATGTTGGGAAATGTCATAACAAAATATAATTTCCATAATGAAAATAAAAATCGATATTCTTTTAAAGGAAAAATACTTCACTTTTATCACGAACAAATGTATTAATTCAAATACTCTAAGGTTTTGTGATGTAATAAATTCAGTATTGTTAGAAATAAAATCTTAACTTAAAAGATGCCGGATAAATATAAAAAAAGTCAAAACTTTCATATTAGCATTATCAAATACGATGTGTAAGGGGGGGGGGGGGGAGGTGGAAACAAACGACGATTTTCAAATACCACACTTAATTATATCACGAATATCATTATCAGTATTATCGTCGTATAATCATCAATTAAGTCAATTAGATATTATTCACGAAGTGTGAAAAGATTATGTCATATCGTTGTTATCGTTGCTGCTTTCACAAAACTGTCAAAATTCAATGAGATTCATAAAGAGTTAAGACCACAAAGCTTGAAACTTACAAAAAGTGTTTCAAAATGTCGTCAAAACGCCCAGAAATCACAAAATCAATCAATAAAACACTTGAAAATAATCAAAATCTGAAACTTTCTCCGATAGAGTATCACCAGGGTATCAGCTATATCGTTAGAAGAAGAATGAAGTCCAATTATCTTACCTGTTATCGATAACTGTGTCGTGTATTGGAGCCTGCTATCTTCTGATTGTCTGAGATGCACTGATTGAAATGATAGACTGAGATAGGCGGAAGTTGAAGAGCACGAGATATGACCACGTCACAGTTCTGCTGCAGTAAGGGACATAACTCTACATGCACGACAAGTTATCACATGACGATACTTGATGGTTGTCTTGATGTTACTTTGGTATCAATTGTCATCCCTAATCAGGTGATATGTGAAGATATGTTTAGATCTGTACAAAGGAGAGGATTTGATGATGTCACGGAATCTGGTCCACAATTTGAAGACACTTGACTTTGAGATCGATCTGTTAAGTAGGATAAAAATCAATATTTTAGATAACTTTAAGGAAAGGCATTTTGAAATGATGCACTGACACAGTTTACTTTGTAACTTGTTAATATAGTTGCTTTAGGGCATCTTCCAATATCGTTAAGGAGAATGAAGGAGTGAGCTTTTAACTAAATAGCATGTATGATTTGGTGCCTTACACTTCATGACTTTGGCCATAACAAATTGTATATGGCTAAATTGTACAATCATTATTTTTAAGAATGGGGATGCTCATGCACTTGTAATCCTTCTTTCTTTAGAAATGATTTTAAATCGTCTTGAACTACTTCACTTTTCAAAATCAGCCCGCGATATGAATGGTCTGTATGACTATAACAATGATGACAGTTCATTTCATTGGCATAAGTGACGTAAAGAGAAAAAACTAATGGGTAATATTTTTCGTTATAAAACACACGTGTTAATATCACCTTGC
>JAUUEB010490951.1:0-10697 GCA_032362205.1 Clione limacina | reverse complement strand
GTTCGTTCAGGTTGATTTTTGGCGAAGGCAAAATTTTGTGTCTATATACCCTAAGGATCAATAAAAATCAAGTCCAGTTGAGTCCTGGGGTGGTGCAGAGAAACCTCTCATTCCCCCTCGACTAGTAGTTTCACGTTGCTTTCCACGCGCCTCTACTTTCGCATAATCTAGGCTAGCTATTCTTTTCTTTGTGGAGCGAAGCCGCAGAGTGGACGGAGGGCTTGTTTATGGAACACAAAATATGGTCGAGCCGAGAGATCGAACCCACAGTGTTTCTTGGTGATAGCTCGTCGCCTTTACCATCTGAGCTATATGTCCGCTTCTCTTCATTAAAACATTTAATACAATAACATTAAACTTACTGTAAAGAAAATTTTAAGCAGGGCTTTTCTCAAAAATCTATGAATTTAGTTTTTGCGAGGGATTTCTTTTCGCCAAACACAATAGTATTTCTTATTTTCTTGTATCTGTTATTCACAGTTATTCATAACCGTCAGTTTTTCTCTCAGACTGTAATTTGTGCCGAGGTTCCACTAGTGAAATAAATTACAAATTACCTACTTTCTTGAAAAAACGTTTTGACCCTTACAAGAATAAATGACTCTAAAGTAATTTTTAATCCACAGACGATGTTTCATTTCATATGAGTTGTCTTTATAATTTGAATTTTCATTGCGTAGGAGTGAAAGTGCGAAAGCTTCAAACGTAAAAATGAATGATAAAAAGTTTAAGAAAATAATGCTTTACATTGACGTAAATACAATCCGAAATCACAGAGAAGCAATATACGATGACATAAACGTGGAATAACATAAAAGAGAAGTGAATAGAATAATACCAAAGCATTCTCATTTATATTAACACAAACTGTTTAATGTGTGTATGATTATATCTTGAAAATAAGATTCTAAGAAATTAGTATTAACTTCTGAGTGTTTCACGGACAAAACATTCAACATCCGAATTGTGTGAAGACAACTCACGAAAGTAAACGAGCTAGAGAGAAAGAAAGAAAGAAAGAAAGAAAGAAAGAAGGTGAAATAAGGAAGAACAAAGAAAAATTAGAAGAAAAGAGAAAGAAAGAAAAGGAGAAAGGAAGAAAGGAAGAACGAAAGAAAAAAAAGAGGAAGAAAGAATCAAATAAAGAAGGAAAACAGTGGAAATGCGTTTGGCACCTCCCAATGTCTAAATATTATCGCCTTCTTATCATACAGGTAAATTAAATGATGTAATTAATTAGACTGACACAATCTCACACATAAAGTTAATCGTTAGTTGAATCTCATCATTGTTATAAGGAAGAAAGAAAGACAGAAAGAAAGAAAAATAAGAAAGAAAAAAGCTTTAATGCGCTCTGGACCAACTGATATTGTAATGTTATCTTCTTATCATATTCATATTCGTGCAACGGCCATGCAAATGAGTACTCACTCATAAAATGGTGTAATTCTAATGAATATACCGCTGGTCAAGGACCCTGTACCGGTTGATTTTCAATAAAAAATGTTGTTTTTTGCAATATATTTTTTCTACTGTTTTCTTTTTGAGTAAGTTCCCAATGCTGCTACCTATTAATTCCTTATTTTAAAAAAAGTGAACACTCAAGTGTATTGCCTTAATTTCCATGAACGTGCTTCTTCACCCTATAAGTCACCAGGGACTTGTTATAATCTCTCATAATGTATTGACCCTTATTTTGAA
The DNA here is from genome assembly GCA_032362205.1 of Clione limacina. Lineage (NCBI taxonomy): Eukaryota > Metazoa > Mollusca > Gastropoda > Pteropoda > Clionidae > Clione > Clione limacina. Next base: position 8,996 of record JAUUEB010490951.1, on the reverse strand, counting down.
AACTTATCCTTAATTTATTGAATAAATTGTGAGAACGTCGTGTTATTTGCTGAACAAAATATGTCATGCAGTTCAATTGACAAATACATCTGGGCAGCAGCTTTTTCAAAGGTAACCCGTATATCGCCAAAAATATATGTATTGTTCTCATGGAATTAGAAGGCTCTATTTATGATGAATAGAATAGAAACCTTATACTTCTAAGGTTTTTTTAATATTTGATAATGTGTGTATCGTTTGGAGGTTTCGTTTGTTTCTTTCTTCAAAGACAACAGGTCGATCAGGTTATAGGACTTGACTTGTTTAAAGATAGTATAGACTTAATGAAAGCAATAAAATAATTAAGGTTGTTTGTGTCGTTTTAAAAGTTTAAACTTATTAAAAGGTCTTTCATACAATGAAGATCATGTTTTTTAGCTCGTCTAAGAGCTATATTTTGTTCAATATATAAAGACCAAGACGCAACCAATTGATTTTGTACAAAATACATAAAATACACACACGAACAAAATCAAAAGGGAGGTGTATATTTGGAAGGTGGGTCAATCATAAGTATATTCGCTACCAAGTAGCACTCTTAAGTCGAAATTTTTCAATCTCTTATTGTACGAAGTTACCCATAAGAAAACCTTCAATCAAGGCTTGTTAAATACCCCCTCCCCTAAAATACTAAAATATTGTTGACAATAAAACTTCCCAGTTGCATTGACTAAATCTTGTATTTAGTCGTTTTTGTTTGTTATCGATTTTTTATTGTTCGTCTTTTTTATGAAGCTTACACACTAGACGTGATACTTTTGTGTCGCTTGACGTCAGTTGTGTATGACTACATTCACCTCAAATAATTGGTCAACACGAGATTGATCGAAACGGTGGTATTTAAAAGAGCTTTGATAGAGATTGTTTTAGCTACCATTTTATTGGTTTTAATTTTCTTACGCATTTTATCAACGGAAGAAGTTTATTCAAAAGTGTATTCGAAACTTACTCTCTTTATCTAAAGACAATGCCAGTGACAGCACACATAAGACACTGGCCAAAAAAGCGTCTTCCTATAGTATTCAAGTAAAAATAGTTGCTTCGTGTCTCCATATAATTTAAAGACTATACAACAGAGACCGATAAACATATTGTAAATATTCTAATCAGTGAATGGAGAATGATTTTTTACAAACATTTATTTCTACACAAACTGCATCTGATAAAGCTTGTAAACCACGGAAGCAAGCATTAAACATACATATTATTGAGTTAACACACCTTTCGTACTGTTGCCTTCGGGTAGACGGCATCGATTTGTAATTATTACAACAAATATAGATACCGATAGTTTACACTGCGCTTGTACACTGAACTCTTTCAAGTAGAATTGATATAGTCTGCTATATTTATTTCCCCCTTTCTATTTGCATAACAGACTGACATGAAAATATCCGGGTGTTTCTTTATTATTTATATAATATAAATCGTTACAGATCCCGTTTTATAGCAACCATTTTTTAATACTTTTATAATCAACAGTGTTTTAGTTGGAAGTTGAGACTAATAACGTTATCACGGCTCCATATGTTAGTAAAGAAGCAACCGAAATATTAGCAAATACCCACTCTCGTTTTTTTATGTGGAACGGACTATATTACGGTCGAGAATTATGACGATGATTTGATATTGGGTTATAATAGAGAAAACACCCCTGCATTTCTCTGTGTGTATGTATATGTACATTTTATGCAGAATTTCGTATTTTTGTATGTTTAAGAAATATTTGAGCAATATTTTGAATATCGTATGCATATGCCACTCTCATCCCCTTTTATTATTTATTTGAAGAGACATACATCAAAGCTTGATGACAACTACATCAACATTTGGAAGAGCTGTGCCATTGTTGAAGCAGCATCGAACAAAGAAGCAACTATATAGGGAACTTATTAGGGAGAACAAGCGTCATGACAACATACCAAACCAGTGCAACGTGTCAAAAAACGTGTAACATTTGCTGGATCAAAACCCAGGTCCTTTCACATGCGAGTTAGACACGTTCGCCCGAGGCCACCACACCTCTTTTAATTTGTCTTGAAACAAAGAATTAACAACAGGTTTTTTAAAGAAAGTTTTAACACATAATTTTATCTCAACTTTCGAATCGGACAGCTTTAAAAATCAATGTCAGCAAGTTGTGGTTTAAAACAAAAAGCTTTTAGTCTAGAAATTGGACAACCGTTTTTACGATTTGAAATATCTTTCATTATGTCTGCCTGATAGACATCTGAAAACAACACTTAACACAAAACGAACTCTGATGAAGTGTTTTTGACAGAGAAAATAAAACGACAGGAGTGTTTTAAAATGATGATCTAAAAAATAGGGCGTAATTGGCTTTCACGTGACACATCCGAAGAAAATAACTAAACCCAGCGTTCAACAACATCGTCTTTTTCATCAATTCCGACAACCGGAGTTTAATCTTAGAGGGCTTTTTTAACAGAGTCTTCTCGTACTTGTATATTATAAAATGTTAAAGCTTTTCTAACATGCGAAGTATGAATGCATTAATAGCGTCTTAATTGAAGGGCGTTGCAGGTATTAGTTAAAGATGCATCAATCAATCAGAGGTTTCATTGTTGAGTTTTTGACACCGAAACCTGTTTGGAAGTATTAATGCATTAATAGCGTCTTAATTGAAGGGCGTTGCAGGTATTAGTTGAAGATGCATCAATCAATCAGAGGTTTCATTGTTGAGTTTTTGACATAGACACCTTGTTGGACTTGCATCTTTGTTACATCTTAACGTCTCTCACCAACGTCCTGATTACATGGTGTAAAGTTGTGTTACGTGATGGCTAATCAAAATATACTAATGTAGTTTGAGTTTTTGCTGATGTATATTGTTAATAAGAATATAATCAATATTAGCCCACTGTAAGCTGCCTTAAATAGTTTTTAATAGTTTGTGCATTTTTTCAAATACAAGAAAGCCACCGACAATAATACATTATAATTGAAAGTATATATTATCATGTATGAAACATAACACAAAATAAGTGCGAGCATGGGGAGTCTATTCATTGGATTATTTTTGGCCTTGAATGTCGGTTTGACATGAATCCAGGGTAGCGAGTTTATAGTTAATTGATAATCTTACATCTTCATCTGTCAATTTTATTGGGATATTGTTTTGTTATAAACGGTTTAGGTTTTGATTTGAACCTCAATAACCCCGTAGATAAAGTGCAGATCAAGGGAAGCTAGGTGGACTATATTAACTTGCATAATTTGCAATATCCAAGTTTGCCACCATTAATGATTATGCTTAATTTTGGAATTGATAAGAAGAGTTGTTTTAAGAATATGAATGACTGGTTTAAACACCATAAGAATAGTTTTATCAACAATCTAGATTCAAGGTAAACAAGTGGTGATTTCTGATTGGTTCACAAATTTTGTTGATAAAATTAATTCAGCATTCGCATCGTTCTGTATGATCTTGCTTCATAAGTCAGTATCAAGCAATCATTCTGCTCATTCTATTGATCTATGTGATATGTCATAATCAATGTTAAATGTTATGCAAAGAGGTCACAATATTGCAGAAATATGCTTGTTTTCGGTTTGTGTCACAACATGTAAATTTCAGATTTGGCGAGAAATATACTTAAATTTCTTTAAAAGGGTTTAAATCAAATGCTCGTGACCAGTTTGTTTCATTTTGATACGCTGATTTCGAAAATGTTATTCATTTTGTGATTAAACTTATATTGAGATGAATAATTTAGACATGAAAACAGGAATCTTTAAAATCACCATACGAACAAAAAACAATTGAATGTACCTAAGTTCAAACGGATGAATATCTCGAATAAGAACTAGCACGTCAAGGCAAACATACAAAATTGAAAAAGAGATAACTCGGAAAAATGAAAAGGTATGAAAACGTATCAGTCTTCATCAGATAATCGGCACAGGTGATTCGGGACTAAATATTTGTACTACCTAAAGAATGTGCCGGTGTCTTAAATATCCCATAGATATATTTCCGATGTTATGTTATAAGTAAGAAAATGGAATAAAATATGAGGAATGAAACCTTTATAAATCCTACCCCTAAGCAATGGAAAAAATACTAAAATAAATATCAAAATACACGACTTTTTCAAATAATCACCCGTAGCCTTTTTATTTGCTTTCATAAATAATTATGATATTTGCAATGCCACTCAGTGAAAACTTCATACGTTGCCACCCACCACGCCAGTCCTCACGAGGAGAGACGCCGTTGTCGTGTTCAGTCACAACTTCTAAAAGAGAGCTTATTTCAACACTAATTAAGACGGTACATATAAATTGTATGCGCTTCATTAAACAGGTCTTACTTAATAGTCTTCCGTACCAAAATATAGTCCCATAATATCGTCATACACATACATATATACAGACACAACGTGCAGAGAGTAAATGTACCGTTTATTCATATCCATTGATTATTGCAGCCAATTGAAATAATACACTCTCAAGTATGGTAAGTAAACTCATACCAGGGTCACGCAAGTGAGTACTCACTGGTGAAATTTCAGTTATTTCAACTGATAAGCCGCTGGTTATTGCGCTTGACGAGTCAATTTACACATTGTGTTGGTGACTGCAATATATTGTAAGAATCACTCTTAGGAACCCAAAAAATTCACTATCAAAAGATTCGTACTGGAGTCATGCATGTGTTTACTCTTTCATTAGACGTAGATGATTAAATTTATAAACTCAATTGTATCACCTCTGTACGAGACAATTCATCATTACGTTTTTGAGACTCTTATATAAGTTAAGAACATGCTCTTAGAAAACTAAAATAATAAGATTGCAAGTGAAATTGAAAGAATTTTATAAATAACCATATATTTCTACACGGCAACAAGGCCCAAGTACTTACGAAGAATTCATCACAACTACTAAAATGGTATCATCTGATTTGCATGTGTCCAGCTTGCGCGAATTATGGTGCTGAATATTAAGATACGACCATTTTGAAAATTCACATTATCAATGGTGTGCTGGTTTATTAATGATGTCACGACTAAGCTGGACCTCATAACTCTAATACTAATGGTCGTAGCACACACAAATCATACTCGTAATTGTCTTTGAAACACCTATGTTTTGGGAGATCACAAAAGTTTGTGTCAAGATCCCATAATAATAAAAACAAAGTCTGTTTAATTCATGGGGGTAAAATGACCCACGCTCTTCCACCTTCAAATATCACATAAGAATTATATTTCATAATGATGGAAATAAAAGGTACCAAGCGGTCGTCCATTAATAACCAAGAATATTTACATGTGGTAGTACAACGTGATCATGTTCATATTGGATGTTCTCTATGATGATTTTGCTTATAATGCATTTAAATCGAATAAAATGAGAAGGTCATCAAATGCTTAATAACTCCATAATTGGCACATTAGTTCATGACAAAAAGACGCCATTCATATATCCTTGCTATGCCAATCAATTATGACGTAAACTTTGTCAATAACAACTACTTTTCTTTATTTCTCACGTAAACTAAGCCATCATACATCATACCATCGACCAGGTTAGACTGGAAGACTGTGAACTATAACATCAATATAACAATTTATCGAATGATACAGCACTACAGACATTTCGATGAGAACTAAAGAAAGGTTAACAAGTACACAACTATTTATATTTCTCAATAAATACAAGGTGAGCTTCATGACATCAAAAGAGGTGCTTATCATAGTTAAACCATCCGTATTTATTCAACAGAACAATAACATCAATATTCTTAATCATGTTTTATCTATTTTGAAGCATCACTTATTTTACTATTGCCTTGTCATTTCGGAAGGCCAAATCTGTAAGATAAGGAACGTAAGGTCATAATGTAAATTATTATCAACATGAATGTTGCACAATTTTTCCTTTTTTGAACATTTTTGTTAAAAAGAAAAGTTTACTGCTTTATTATTTTGGATGACTTTAAATAAATATATATTCAACTTTATCATCGGTTGCGCTACCTTAATTTCAGATCTGATTGTTCTAATGAACACATGCCACGTTTGATAAAAATAGTCAACACTTAATGAAACTAGAAAAATGAGTACTCGTAGAGAGTACAACCACGCACCTGAAAATCATAGAAAGCGAGATAACTCAAACATTAATTAACTCTGTTTTTAAATTGATTATTCAAATAATTTTGAAAGCTGGTGTTAGATAGTCACTAGAAGAGCCTACTTGCAAGATTTTAGATTTTCTTAACTCCTAAGATGTGACAGCGTGTTTTTGCCAAATTAACAAAGAATATATAGCAAAAATACTCAATAAGGGCCATAACTCCGTAAATATTTCACAAATATTTCTGGATTTAAATAGCACATACTCTATTACTGGTCTATATCATCCTGTCAAATATGAAAGAGATCTAAACAATTACTCAAGTTATCGCGTAAACAGACACACACAGAGACACACACAGAGACACACACACAGACACACACACAGACACACACACAAGAAGAAAATATACTACTACACAATATAATTGTGTGCGTGGAATAAATCACTTACGTCAAATATCACGGATCAGACAAGTGGAGTATAGAGGTTTAACTGTGAAATGTACAAAACAAACAACATCTCCATTAAATTGATTGACTTAGCAATAGCTTGCAAATATACAACGATAACCTCATGACCGCAAATACTGAAAATGATTGTAAGTAAATAAACTCTGTTTTAGTATTACATCGATTTATGTTTGTGGAACGGTGTGGGTTTACATAGTATAACCATGTAACTAGATTTACAGAAATGAATTAATACTGATTAGATGCTTTGCTTTGTTTTGTTTGTTTGTTTTGTTAAGAAGCGTATAGCTCCAATGTAGTTAAATTTTGGTGGGGTGACTTCAGTGTATCAATCTGCGTTACATACGCATGTTTTCAACAATGTGGCCCCTCCATTTGACAAGACGACCACACCTTTTCATATTTAGATGAAGCTCTCATATTGAAAAATAAGCAGGTTGGATCGTCGAGCTTCAAGACTTACCCGGATGGCATCTTTGTCATGTACTCTTATTATATTTGCAAATACAAAAAACAAAAATAATTAAGTCTGTCGAACTGGTGGAACTTTGTTGTTTTGTGAATTATCTGAAGTGTGACATTTCAAAAAAATGAAGAACAGATATCTATCATGTAGGTGTTTGTAATACGAATCAATGCGATTAAATAAAGCTCGTGTTATTGCCCGTACGACGATTCTTAGATGAGTATTCATCCAAGTCCATGCTCCAATTCATGCTCAAACGGTAAAGGTAGAAGAACTATTGTTGAATTTGAACTATTGTTGAATATGGCTTTGAAGCGGGGGAAGCACAAACGAACATATAGTGAACTGCAGAGTTATGATTTTAAAAACATCTCCCACACCAACGTGCATGGAAGACAACATAGATAAATCAAAAGGCATTGTGAACGCATAGACGATGAGAGGTAACCAACCAGAATGACCACAGAACAGCAACGATACGTTTACATATTCCCTACGTAACTGCGTCAATGATTAGACAAGCAGAAAGAAAAAGAGAAGCTGTGAAACCCTTGTTGTGCTCTCCATTCGTGTAAAACATGTACCTAACTTCTTAATACTTTTGAAACCAAGTGCACCAGAAAGCTATTAAAAAGAGAAATACAAAACAAATAAGTATCTTGTAGTTAGGTCAGAATCCTGGGTTTCGTGACAAACCTCTGGCTTCTTAAGTTTAACCACGGTTTTCATATCCATAGACTCTCTAAAAAAATGAGCCGCCCGGCCCCTCTGAACAATTCGGTCGTTTTGCTAGAGGTCAAAATAAAGGTCATTTTTAGTGAACAAAAAGGTTTCTAAACCGTTCACGAATGTACACTACTTGAAGAACAAAATGTGTGTGTCGTCACTTTTTACATATGCATGCCAAATGTAAAAAAAATCTGGAAAACCAAGAGAGCTATTGCCCTTTAATAATTTGTTCATAATACTAAATTCCTTAGACAATACAGTTTTTTACGAATAATTTCAAAACAATTGGAAATTGAACAAAATATAAAGAACAAAACAACTTTTTACAGACATTTTGCATTTACATGCCAAACCTCAGTTCGAGACCAAAATGCGTTTGTCATCACTTGTTACATGTGCATGCCAAATTTCAAATAAAAAACATAAGGTCTAAGACCATGTACTCTTAGTTTCCCGACGGCAAATAAATGGAAGCAAATGAGATTTGTGACAAGATGAAAGGGACAATTTAGATTTGAAATAAGTTTGATTTGGGCCAGGGTTTGTCTAAACATGATTAAGTTATTGGATTTACTTTTAAAACCCTGTACATAATTTGACCAACAATATACGAACTTTTCAAATTCATTCACATACACTCTCAGCTTAAGCTGTCCTGCTCGTGGTGCCCATTTATTCTCGAAAGTTAAACTAATATTCGATTAAACAGCATAACAAGATATAAATTGGGTATCTAACAAAACGCGTTCGTATGAAAACCGATACTTTTGTGTTCACATAATGAAAGCTGATATATTAAGCATTTCAAACGTTGGGAATACTTTTAATCTAGACTTCACTCAAATAATGAACTTTAAAGTGTTTTTATGAAAACCATTGCTTGGGATAAGAATGGCCTCGTGGATAGCCTTATTTTAATTCAAAAGAAATCTGACTAAAAACAAGCCATAGTCAAGGTTATCTATTCCCAGAAAGGACTGAACTCGTTAATGTCAAGATTGTCCTATTTAGTGGACAGTCGTGAGTTGAAGACAATATTGACACGAGCTATGATCCCGTATTTTCGGTCCAAATAACATCTTAGATATGTATATCTAGCTGAAATCAAAACAAACCAAAAGCCCGATGATTTCTACGATTGTTTTGTTTTGTTGACAGCCTGTGTTATAAGTAACAATATTATC
>JAUUEB010490950.1:0-18788 GCA_032362205.1 Clione limacina | reverse complement strand
TTTGGAGATATTACTATGTGGACACTTTCATTAACTTTTTTGAATTGTGGCGCGAAGCGCCTGAGGTTTGTATGATGTTTTTTTTACAACACTTATGCATTGAAACCTCAGTGGTGAATGAATAATCTCATCTTCTTCGTCTTTTCTTGAGCTATTTAGAAGAAATCGGGTAACGCCGATGTGACGAAGTCGCTAGTATCAAAGGTCTGTGAAGTTTCTTCCTCCTATTCTTACTCCTACATCCTCAATTTCCGCCTCTCTTATCACTTGCTATGTTTTGGTATAGAAGAGGGAACGTATGTACCTTGGTCTGACGCCTTTGGTTTACAGTCTGAAAACTCGTCGTCCACTTTGTTTCTTATTCTAGTCAATATAAAACATGAAGATAATTGTGCTTGTATGGCAGAAAAGGACTATTCTTCTATAGTAACCAAAACATTTCGGATACCTGCTTCTGGGTAGCATTTCAAACTCCTGAACTTTCAAGTAATCTGGCCATTTACAAAAATCCCATATTCTGGAACACAAGTTATGGATGGCTATTACTTTCACTTTTCACTTTACTTATTTATCTCAACAGTTCGCTTGGTGCTAACTGTCTCCCTCTACCCACCACCAAATTCTCTTGATACAGTTATGTATTGGACGAGTGAAAGGTCGAGTAAGTTGGCGAAGATATAAGCCTGATTGACAAATAATATGTAAAATTACTTTCGTGTGATATATTATTCGTGCAAATTGCTTTGTGCCTTGAATAAAGAAGATATTTATTGTTATTTTACTACAATTATTAGCATTGGTGATCATTACGTGTGAGTGGGCCTTGTAAAATTGTGTTACATGTATTGGTTTTGTATTTTCATGTATATTTGTGAAGGGTGGATATCCCAGGCGAATAAGCCCAGAAACTGCTCTAAGCAAATTAGAAGTTTGACATATGTTCGTTTCATTATAGTCAATTTAGATTTTTTTTTCTATAGAATTAAGGCAATATTCATTGATTTAAAAAAAAAGGTGATTGTTTGAAATTGTTGATGTCAGCCATAATCAGCTTCGTCATACTACGTACTAGGGCCGTAGAAACGACCCACAGCCTCCGCGACGTTGGGGTCTCGTTTTTTTAAGGAAAAGAGGGCCTCGCAAAGCATTTTAATCTTTTATATCATTATATCGTGGGGGCCTCGAGGCACCAAGCTACGCCAATGACAAAGGCAGGATAAAAACAGAAGAACAATTCATTTATATTGGTAATTGAGTGCACATGGTAATTTTAGTTATTACCCGAAATTAAATTTTGATTATAAAAAAGTAAAAACTATATCTATTAGTGGTTTTCTGCGTAACTTTAGAAATGTATTATGGTCTTGAGTATATATGAACTAATTTTATACTACTTCTGGTTTCTTAGACATAATGAGAAATTTGGAAATGCGGTAAATCAGTGATTGTGCACTTGTGGTAAACCAATTGCTTGGCCAATCAGAAGACCCGATGTGACGCCACTTGACTTTTTTCTGAGTTAAGTTTTAAAGCATCTAGTTCACGGCCTTGACAGCCTCACAGGAAGAATTAGAGAAGCAATCAGCTCATTTCAACACTCTCATTACACTGACTTCACAGAAGCCTTAAGATATTTTTCCTTGAATTTCCACTTGTCAATATTTGGGTCATATATTAGCAACCGGAAGTAACAAACTCTTGCAAAGGATATCAAACAAAAGCGCAATAAATTCCAAAGGTTTTGCTGAAATCTAGATGCGGATATCTGTCCAACTTATTTTTTATTATAGTCGGTTATTTTTTTTAAATTACCTTGATAATGTCAGGCGATAGACTTGCTTTCGAACAATGTCACATGCACAATACGTCATATGGGTAAACTAAATAAAGGACACAACAGTGACACAAATCCGATAGATTAATAAACTCAGTATCACCAATGAGTTAAACATACCGTGGTACGTGTTTTAAAAGAATTATTTATGTTATTAACTTAATCAAACATCTGCGTATCGAGTGTACATGTTTACATGCGAAATAGAATATTGGCAAAACTGTTTCTCTAACAATGAATTATACACTTAAAATGCCTATATATATATATTTGTTTTAGTTCAATTCTGCATTCGTTTAAAGCTAGTCTGCAAGTACATTAAACATATTGTTTTTTATCGGTAAGATTCAATCAACACGAAACAATTACTTCAAATACACATAAATTAGTTGAATAGTGATAACTACACTGTTCTAGAAAATGAGTTTTTCCCGTCATAAATCAATATTCTGGTCGTGCAAATTAGCCAAACATTTAGCTTCTCCATTTACACTTTACTGAAGGTTTTCAGTGCGGTATTTGCTGATTAAGATTATGTTCATTACTAAAGAATGAACTTGGCATTTCCTTAGCAAATAACGTCGACAACTATGATTGCTCTAATCATTCTACCGGCCTACTTTGAACTGAACTAAGAATGTGTTTGCATAATTATTGTGACCATTCTTAATGGCAGGAAATAACTTTTTGTTCCAATATTTGTTTACACAATTCTTCGATGGAACACGTTTTTGTCTTTGTTAAATGTGCGAAACGTGTGAAATGTGCGAAACGTGTGAAACGTGCTTGCTTTCATCTTCTTTGATACAATATTGATCTAAAATGAAAACTGCAAAAAGATTGGTGTCTTTGGCATGCTATGTTCTTTATCGTTTGATTGACAGATATTCACATCTTGATATGAGAATCAATTTTTTGTATGTCCAAAGTCCAAAGAGAATTCTTACCAATTCACTTCTATTTACATTTTATTACTCTGTCTAATCCCCTGACTTAAATCGATAGTATTATGTTTTTCTTTCACTAAATAAAAAAAAAGTACGCGGTTTACAGATCCACACTAGCACGTATATACAGACAGAAGTCATACATAGACATTGTCTCATAAAGTGCTAAACTTTAAACGATGAATTTATCATCTTAACGACCCTGTAAACTTTCCCCATGAGCAGAAATGAAAGAGACATAATCCCTCGAGACCCAAATCATTCTCTAGGCTGATCAAGAATGCATCACGAGCATCTCAGTTACGCCATGGCTGCTCCGATGCTCAGTCGTTTCCCTGGCGAAACAAAGCAATCATCAGCTCATTATCCACTGCTCGCGCACCGCTAACGTTCCTGGGCGAGAGATGGGCGTGAGATGGGGCTAGGATGGCCAAGATATACTCGTTGAATCGATTCATACCATCATATATATCGGTGAACTTTGAAAGGTATTAACTTGGGGCTTTAGTCTGCATAAATTTTGATTTGATCAAGTTTGACCGAATGATCTGTGGCAATGTCGCAGCATGTGGGAAGGTCCGGGTTCAATCCTAACCTATGCAGTATGCTAGCTGTGATTCAATGTGTTTGTCATAGTAAAAGATACACGTGTCTTTATAATCTTAATATGTAAAATGGAGTGCAACCGCTTGCAATTCACAGAGCAACAGAGATATGTCCGAACGTGTGCCAAAGATCCAATATACTTCAGAAACGTTGTGTGTACCATAATTGTCGAACTATAAGTGTACTTATCATATTACATCAAACAGCATCTAAAATGCAATAAACTTTTTAGCACAAAAATGCCATCAAAGAAAATAATTATTGCAGGAAAAGACTCGATAGACTCTTAGAAAAATGTACCTTTTAAACGGATAAAAGAGCAAACTGCGAGAGACAGACAGACGTGGCTAACCATCAAACGATATTCCCTAGACAACCATAGAAACAAGAAAGGACTTGATCCAATGGACCTGCGTGTCCCTTGAGAACAACCATGTGTCATTGTTACCTCTCTAAGAAAAAGATTGAAGGGTCAAGCCTATTGTCCCCAGTGGGCGCCAGGACTCTGATGGATCGCCTTCACTTTAAACCTGTTACTGCAAGTTAAAACACTCTGCCTGTTACATCTCCTCGGCGTCTCTTCTGTCGATTTATTGTTTTTTTTGTGTCTGTAACAAAACCGACTTTTTCTCTAATGTTTTAGTCTCTGTGTGTGGTGATCAATCAAGTAAATATAAAATCGATAAAACAAAGAAACAATAGAGCAGGAAACAAGGAGGACATTGCCATTGAAAATCGCGTAAATATAAAATGTATCGAGGGACGTGAGGAAACTCGAGACCCAAGGGGGAAGCGGGAGGAATGAAGGTCCGGAAATGCAGACGAATAGCTGGGATAATGAAAATCAGTCATGCAGTTAAGATGTTTTATTTGCCCACATTTGCATATTTTTGGAGCTTTTTTGTAATAAGAAATGTGAAATGTCAACAAAACAAGAATAAAAGACATAAGACAGATTGATATGAAAATGTGTAATGTTGGCAACGTGATTATATTCCTATTATACAGCTCCTTCTTGGGAATTTGCCCATTTAAGAATTTCAGAGTGCCTCTACTGTCAAGTTATGATTTTCATTAGCAAAATGCTATGCTATGCTATAATGTCTTTTATTTTATTTATACATCGTTTGGAGTTTCACTTAACATTCAAACGTTAACATTAATGTAATGTATTACTCATGTTCAGTATAACTTGTTTTTGCTGGTCTTTTGAATACTTATAATTGATTACTAGTATCTTCGTAAGTTATACTGATTTTAAAGAAAACAAGTCAATTATACCTGCGATAATGATTAATAGAAGAAAAAATAGAATAAGTTCCTGTCGATTGCTTCTTTGCTTAGAATTCTTCTGAAAGCAATGCGACCTTCGGCATCAATATAATTCCATGTGATTCCACTCCAGCTGAAGAGGTTGTCTCTTCCAGGATTTTGTCTCTTTCAGGTTTAATGTCTTAAGAAAGCTGACCTTGTCGTTGTCGTTATATTCTTGGTATGTTAGATGCTATCTATGTGATATCAATTATGGTGGGATAGACATAAATAGTCAAAGAAAGAAAGACGAACTTATATTCTTCACACGGGGGGAACTGCACTTATATCGACAAAAATACAAATACTGTTATAAAATGTTAAAACATTTGTACATGATTTTCATGTAAAGATATATCAGTCATAATTCTGAAAGGGGTTTGTAAACAATATTTTTTGACAGTATATCAAAATAGTGTGTGTCAAATGAAGCGGTACATACAGTTTTATAGAACCAAATCAGCACATATAATATCCATTCCTTCCATAAGATAACTTTGCCTTAGAAGCGGTACTAAAAGCCTTGTTTCTGTTACTTAAGAGTTATCCCCCAATGGCATGTGGATGTGTTAGTGCAAAAAAGTGATGGTAATATCTCGGAGATATTTTGTTTATTGATTCGATGAGATTGATTCAAAGGGGTTGAGCATTGCCTACATCACGACCGGACGTGCTTCAATACAAAGATGAACCAGGGAACAATGAATCCGAGAAGAAAGAGTGAGAAAGTGAGTAAAACTAATAATTTGAACAGAATATGATTCGTCTGGATCTAGATCTGGATGCAAATAAGGCTTAGACCTGTCGTCTGGAGGCCATTGGGTGCTTGGAAACTTCAAAACATCTATGTATGTAAAACATTCATACTGCAACTGTATACATTGGCTGATGTTTAACAGTTTTTGATCTATGGCCCGAAATTACAAATTGTGTGTGAAACCTGGCAAGTTCAAGGGAGTCTGCTGATTCTACATCATTGGAGATGTATTACCCAGTCAACGCGTTCAAACAGTTCTGGTTTTAAGCATGTCTCAAGTTTTAGACTAGAACTAAGAAGTTTTCTGTAGATAAATGAAGTTGTTGATATCTTTATAGTCACTGCGATACTGCTGAATTTAAGAAATACAAACAATTTTATATACTTTTAAATAATTTTAAACACTGTATTAATCTTGGATATTATCAAAGCAATGGCCGCGAAGCGGCTGAAATGTTTGATATTAGTTTTAAAAAAGTGCAAATTTATAGCATTTTAGAGCATATTATCAAAGCAATGCCCGCGAAGCGTCCAAAATTTTTGAGATTAGGGTGCAAATTTAGAGCATTTTGGATCTCTAATGGGGAGGACTTTTCCCCATGTCCCCCTGGCTACGCGCCTGCTCTCTTCCAAATCAGACAAATGAATACTCTTAGCACCAAAAAGGCTCTTAGTAACATCCTGAATGCTTGTTGGTCGAATAAAAAAACAGTGTTTATTCAGTTCATCAACACGGCAAAATAGGTAACAAAAGCATGTTGACCATTCCACCAAGCAATATAATGCATAAACTCTCATTTGTGTAAAGGCTGGAATATCTAGCGATCCGTCAGGGATATTCAAGTCATATATTACGGGTTAAAGATTTGCATTTATTTCTATAATACCGTTAGTTGCAAGCACGCGTCTCTAATATGTCGGTCGCCGTGGAAAACATTAGATTTGGAAGGTTAATGTGGAACCAAAATATTGTCTGATATTGCTTACAAACACAGTATATAATTGGAATATTGACAATTAATAAACTGTGATTTCCCTAACATCTACGAATAATTCTAAAAGCATTTTAAGTCTTATTATATCGACAGGCATATTTTGATAATTACAAAAAATACACACTGATTTCAAAACATGTTTTACTTTATTTGACTTTAAATCATGAAACAAAATATGTATTTTTTTGAAAATTGTAATTTTAATTGAATAAAATAAAACTAAGCTAACGGTCTGATGGGTTTAAACAAGCATCTGACAATCTGCATATATTACAATTAATAGATTGGGGTTTTTAAATGAGAGGAAAACATTGATTATATAGTGTATTGTGTATACTGCACAGATACTGACATAAATATAACATATAATATAGGAATAACAGAAACAAACATGTCAACACTTTGATTGGAAAACATCATGATATTTCAAGAAAACCAGTGAGCGATAGTTGTAAGATAGGAGGAAAACTTGAATTAATGAAAGGGATATAGATTTATAAAAGCAAATCCTGTTTTAAAGATACAGGAACAGGTCAATTTTGATTTAGGCATTATATGGAGGGTAGAATTTGTAAGTTGTATTTTCACCACAACCACCCTCTCTGTTTTTTTATGATCCTTAGGGGAGGTGGAAACGAAATTCCGGTCAGTAGAAATGGCCAATGATCAAGAAATCAGGGTCCTCATAATTGACCGGGAATGATCTCAAACGAAAGGTCTTGTCGAGAAGATTACAAATTAGGTCCAGAGTTTTCGATTCAACTTGACCAACTGACCAGTGTTTATTGAATTTCTAAACTCTTCGTCCGAAAACGTGCGATGCCTAGAAATCCATGACTCATCGATACGAGATGTAATGTGCCGTTTTTAGTAACTTTGGATTCCACACACGTAAAACGCAAGCACTGAAGCTGAAATATTATGTCAATTGATTTTAAAGTTTAAACCGTCAAAACAAACAAAGCTCTGGGTTTGTCATCCCAAAGTTAGACATCGATAAAAGATAGAACACATCTATTTAACAGTCAGTCTAGTGACAGAACCCCTGAGATCGTCTCGGCCAGAGTTATTTGTTCGATGCATCAACATCATTACTGTAGCCAAGGGTTAAGGCACGTACTCTTTAAGACCGTTTTATTTGTAGGGAGGGTTATTTGATTGACAACCACGCCACATCCACAACATTTTGGCTCAATGATTTATGACTGTATTTATTTTTATGAGTACGTAAATTGAAATTGGTTTTGTCGTTTTGTGGTATTTAAGATTTGCAAGTTTACATCAGTAGTTACTCGCATACGTGAACTTGTCTTTGAAAACAAACATTCATTCTTTGGTATAAACGAAAGAGCATAATCGATTGTTGTCTGAACGCAAAGTCACAAAGTAACAAACCATTGATCTATTAGGATTTTGGCTGTTCTACAAGGGTACCTCTGCGATTGGACCTCAATAAGGTATTATATTTATTTCATAATAATATCAAACACATTTTTTATACCACACAATGTTTTTTTCCTTTCTTAAAAGTTCCCCGACTGTTTACTTTTAATATAACGCTTTAAGAATTACAGATGCAACAGGATATTGTACGTGTTTTGTAAGTGTCCGTAACTTTAGTACTTTTAGTGTGGTGCGTCCCTGGTTATTGTAGACATTATATAAAGGATTCCATTTCAAGAACCATCAAAGTATTCTTATTTGTTTTTTCTTGGTTATTAATGATGGTTTAAGATTTGTTTAAAAATAAAAGATTTCATGATCTGTACATGAGAACATCTAAACAACGTTCTAACCGATAGCCTTTTCATTTTAACGTATCATCAATTCACACTTGAACAGGTCTTTTCAAATTGGAATTGCACTGACCATCGGTCATCGTTTTTACAGTTAGTTATAGGAACCAATCACTCACTCAACTTAAGTCAAGAAAGTCAATTAATATCTTCAGCTTAAGCTTCAATGCTTGTTTCTTCGTCTTCTCATATCTTCGAGTTGAGTGACAAGGTCTTGAGAATGGCTTCAACTTTTCGTACTTTGTCGATACAGGGTTGACCCTGTTAGAGAAGTTGAATTGCTCAAGACCGGATGTAGCTATAGAATCATCTGGCATATTGCATTAGCACACGCAAATTCATTTCATTTGTCAGTTATGTTTCATGTTTATATATCATTTGACACTAATGATGACGTAAAGCGTGAAGATGTGATGATGGAGAATTTCAGACCTGCAGATTTCTGTAACATTTTTATTGATCCCATTGAGATGACAATAAACAGGGAACCAATGCATCAACAAAGTCTGGCTTTCCTGACGTTAATGCGACATGCTTCTATCTATAACAGAATGTGGACTATTCGGTTGTTTTTTGTTGTTTTTTAAAGCAAAAAAAGACTTTGACTTGGGTAATGACGGTTTTTTCAACACAGATATGGTAAAGTTGTGCCAATGTAAAAAAAAGTAAAACTCACTTCGATACTATATTTAAGGCAAAACCAGATTTTACTTTTGATGGCTTAATACACTCTATATAATTATACCAATAACTAAATGCAATTCAAGCGAATCTTTTTTCTCTCTTAAAGATAAGTGTAAATGCAATAAATGTGTAATATTGTAGTGCCCAATGATTAAAAGATATTGATTTGTTGTTGTTTTTATTAATAACAAAAGTTTACTATGATATAATAAGAATTAATCAATTACATTTTAATAGTTTTCGATAAGTATCGAGCTACGTGTTATGTAATAAGAGCATTAGAAATATATATATATATATATTGGCCCATATGAAAGATATTAAGTATGAAGATGGAGAGGGTGTTTGGGAATGATGCTACACTTAGGCAGATAAAAGAATCACTTGACATAAAGGAAGTAGGAAATACCTTGAACCGGAAAGAGGAGTGGGGTGCGTCATACCTCCCTTCAGTGGCAGTAACCATGGGATAATCCCCCCTAGACACCACCTTACATCAATAATGACAGAGGAAGTGGAACCCCTAGATACATAAACATTGGCAATCGTCTTGAAGAGGGGGCATGTGCCTCGAAAAAAAATTAACAATATGATTATAACAATACACTGACTGTATACTGTCTAATTTTAAAAAAAATGTGGGGAACTACAAATAACAAGAATAAGAGTTGGGGAAACTTAAAGATAAGATAAGATAAGATAAGATAAGATAAGATAAGATAAGATAAGATAAGATAAGATAAGATAAGATGAGTTTATTATCATATACATAACACATAATGAAATTCATAATGCAAAACATATACAAACTTATCATATAGACACATACAAATATAACCATACATACGAATGTAACACAAAAACTACTTAAAACACAAATTGAAAAAAATGCAGAAGGGCATACCATGACAATTTCACAGCTACAGTATTGTATCAACAACCTTAAATTTACATTTTTATTGATTTGAAGTCGCAGAGAAAGCGACATTTATCAGGGATATACCGCTAACTGGTGTCGCTTCGGAGTAAAAAAGAAACCCGAAGTTAAACCAGAAATGTAGGGGGGTGTAACATTTTAAATAGTGCATTTTAAGTGTTTAAAATTAACTCAGTGCATTCTTTCAAAAAAGATGACTGTCATAAAAGAATTGCTACCACAACGAACTGTGCTGAAAAAATGCATTTTTCTTGAAATATTGTTGGACTGAATAATGATATGACTAATTTAGTTAATTAACCAACACTTTTCAGTTAGTCCTCAGAGAATGGTCCCTTTGTTTTGTGAGACATAAAAGGTGTTAAGAGTTCTCAAGGTTCCTTCATTTGTCTCAAGTGTTTGTTGACTAGAGCCACAACCGCAGTTCCACCAAGGAAAATTGTGGCTCCAACTTAAGCAAAGCTTTTCTGACGTCTCGTTGCCCATAAGCCCAGAGCGTCAAGGACAGAAATTCTAATTTAGATAGAACATGAAGCTCTTCTTTATGGTGTCCGACCAGTCAGAGGACATTCGATTTGTCTCTTTTTTATCTTCTGCAGGGTTTGTTAGGACTACAATTCTTTGATTGATTATATTTCCGTCTTACCGCTTAAGGCTTCTGTGATGGCCTTGAGCCCTAAGCACACGCTTAAAGCTGTGACCAGTGTTGCATCTGGCTGCACCATTACCGTACTATCGCTTGGTCCTGCCGTGAATCCCCATATGCTCTTATGCTCTCTTTGCGTAGAGTCGTCAGTGTTCCCTAATGTGTTTTCATCTCCTTGCAGTAGAATATAAGGGAGCTTTGTCTAAGTCCAGATTAAAAAAAATTAAAAAGATTCTCAACAACTTTTTTTCTTAAAAATCAAATGAGTCATACAGCTTGTATTTCTATTTTCTATTTCTTTTTTATTCCCAAATCACCCCTTGTTTGTCTCCATCACCAGGGATTCCAGAGGCTAACTTTCAATATGTTCAATACGTGCACCCGAGATAACCTAATTGTTCTTTAGGCAGCCCTCCGAGGGACGTTTTGAAAAAACACCGTTTAAGCTGTTACAATTGTATTCATGTGAAATAACGCATGCTGTCAAATGAAAAACTAACAAGTCGATTTAATTGTGACAATCCAGGCATCTACACTAAAAACAAAGCTAGGTTTATGTTTCTAGCATGATCATTGTCCCATTGCAGATGTATGCTCAAAACATCTAAATGCTAATGCTGTCATGGCCATTGACTCAGACCACTTAATGCAGGATCTCCACGATTGTCAAATTATGTATCGATTTCAAAAAGCATAATAATAATAATACAGTCTAGGGGTTATGTGCATCGATTCGAATTCCTTATCCATTTGCTTTTCCATCATGCAATTGCGACATTAAGGTATTGATTCCAGCTCTTGAAAACTTATCGTTACCCGGAAGTGGAGGGTCAGAAACGTAAATACTTGCTCCTTTTCTCTCATTCCATCATACAAATTCCAAAGTGATGTCATAAACACGTGAACAAACCATGCATTATCCAACATGCATCGGTTCCGCTGCAAGACATGCAAGTGTCAATTTGCCCCGATACACGCAGCAGCAAAACGTTGCATATCAATTATCAAAAAAAATATGAGTCTAGAGTTCTCACGAACTTTTCTCAAAATGTGTTTTTTTTTCTTTTGCTTCTAGCATATGCTAATACAATTTGCCTCAGGGGTTGGCGTTGATTAATAAAAGCAGTTATTTTTTAACGATGCCGGACTCAAACAAGGGACATAATGTCTAAGTTCTCAAATTGTATATACAACACACATTTACAAATTGGCACTCAGTTCAGCAAAGCAGACAATTTAAAGGAAACTGGTTGGATACTTTTATCATTTTCATTTTTTAAATGTTATATTGTGTAGTCTAGCTTGTAACTTCGTTTTGTTGGTGTATGCAATTCAATTTGCTTCACTTCTGGGAGCTCACTATACAGGATAACTTCCTAGGGCTAGCATAACGAGATGATCTGGATTCCGTCTTGATGTTATCGATAGCCTTTTCTGACCAAGAAATTGTTCTAGATTGTCTACTTCGTTTCGGCATTGAAGATAGAGCCAACTATTGCTCTAATTCCAAAAGATTATACAGTATTATTCAGGATACAAAAATATCAAATCGAATAGTTTATTTGGTAATACAATATTTTTTTAAAGATGTATCAATCAGGAAGGGAGACCAAACTTTTCGTATCACTTAGACAATACACAATGATTGATATCGATAGACAGTTCTTAATTTTGTTGATTTAATGTGTAAGATCTTTAGTCACAAAGCACAGCTGTTAATTTCGATTTAAACTGAGTAACGAGTACAAGATGGTTTGAATGTTAATATGTTTCAAAAACAAGTATCTAAAGTCAGTAGATAAATTAAATTACAAACTCCACGTCCCCAATTTGTCACAGCTGATTTAAGAGCTGAAATATTGAATTATACTCCTCGGTCATTGTATTTTCCTTGATCTTAGCCTGAACAAAATAGCTAAGCTAGATATATGGAAAAAATTAAAAGATAAGACTGTAAACTTAAATGCTATAAACTTTGTAGTTGAGAAAAATTGATATAACGAATAAATTTTATAATCCTGACGATCGTTAAGTAGAATTGGAAATTTAGAAAGCTTTTTGTATCTTGTATCTTTAATTTAAGTTAATTTGGCTCTCTAATTCTCGTTCTCTCTCATTGTGTTTAAAAGAGTATATACGCTTAGTATGCATTTAGTCTAGTCTGACTAACACTGGTATTAGTTAACATTGTTCAAAGTACAAGTACGGATATGTGATAATGCATGATTTTAAAGAAAGTAAACATTTTTCCCACGTGCCAAGAAATAAATGAAATGGGACACTTTGGTCAAGGCCAGAGTAAATCGTAAAAAATGGTAGAATAAAACTTTTCATTTGATATCGACCGACATTTGAAAGAAATAATTAAAAAACAGGAAAACAAGAAAAAAGAGAACACTTAAAGAGTTAAAATATGCATCTTTTAACAATGAATATAAGTTGGATAAAGCGATAATGATTTTAAATGTTTCTTTGTCTTGCGTCTATTCAAGGATTCACTTTCTAACCTGACTCACTCGATTTTTTGCAAATACTAAATAAAACATAGTTTTTGTCAATCATGATGTTCCAGAACTGTGTTTTTGATAAATTCGAATATTCTAGATTCATTGCGATCAAAACAGAAATTCTAAGAACTATATTTTTCGAAGTTCCAAATAATTGATAGGTGACTTTATTTAATTATATTATTTTTGCCCCGCCTTGTGTATTTTTGCAATGATTTGTGACTGTTAAGAACTGATATAATAACTCACCAGAAAAAACAACTATGATTCATATAATTTGTTTCTAATTTTGTCATCTAAAGACAATATCAATTCTCTGATCAAATTACAACAGTCAAATGACGCAGCATTAACTACGAGATCTGACTAATTTTGTCACAATAAGTTCGTGAGTAATAACCGTCACACGGGAGGCGTGGCTACAAATTAGCGCAGACGCAGTGAAGCCTTTTGTTGTGATGTTTCCAAATCGAGGCCTTCAAAACTAGCAAAAGAAAAAATGTCGAAAAAGAAACAAGATATATATAAATGAGAAAAATTAAGATCGAGGACATCTTAAGATGGGTGGGGCTGCCCGGTGGGGACAAACGAAAGAGGTGGGTTAGATTGAGTGGGCAAGGGAGTAAACGATCCTATTTGGTATTGGCCACTGCCACATTGGTCCCCGATACTGGCGCGGAGGTTCAAGGTGCCGGTGTGTGCGTGTGTTTGCACGCGCACGGGTGAGCGAAATACCCAATGTACAAGTGTCCAAGTCGAACGAGTGTGAATGCGCCAAGTCCATTGATTGGAATAAAAACGTTAATTACTCTCTCGTGCGTAAAAGCTACAATTTTCTGTTTTATATCTGTTGCTTTATAAGTTGTTGTGGAATCATTGATTGATTCGAATTTATTTTGAGCAGCGGAGCTACCTGATGCCTTAGAGAGAGAGGTGAGAGAAAGAGTGCGCCTTACACCTGATCTAACCGTGCTGCTAGGTACATTGTGACAAACCAGTAATCAGTGAAAAAACGCCAACATTGAATAAAGTTTCTTTTTCTTCATGTTTTGTGTTTCTTACACATTATAACTATAAAGCACTTTACGAGAAGTTGTTTGTTTATTCTCAAATGAAAGCTTTTCCGTTGTGTTAATATTTCTACATTTAAACAAAGGATGCTTGTTCACTTGGACGGAGGGAAGAGTGTTGTTTAGTTGCCAGGAACCTTAAACCAAAACTTATTTCTTGATGTCAACTGTTTGGACAAGTCGGTTAACTCTACTCGTCTTTTCATATGGATTACTTTTTAACAACACCTGAGTGACCAGCGGACGTGCGTAACAAAGAGGAGTATTTGACCCCAATGTAAGATGATCAATTTATCAAATTAAGAGTTTTCATGCAGGTTTTAGTTCAAATTCCATTAAAGCAAACCCCACATGGTGTTATACTGCCAAGAATAAGAATACCAGATTGGCGTGTTGTTTTATTTTTAAGGTTGTTTACGTGGTAAATGATTTAATTAGTTAGGGAATATTTGTAAACATGTTTTATATAAAATAAACTTTCATTTTGGTATTTGCACTTTAAACACTCGTCAAAACCACAAACACACTAGACTCACACTGTGCATGCAGTGATACACTTATAGATAGGGTGTTTGAATAATGATGAATTTATAGAGGGAGGAGTATTTTGTAAACAATGATTCAAATACTGTTCTACCATATCTGTTTTTTTCCTGTGACGTTATTTCAAAACGATGATAATGACAATGTGACATGATATTTTATTGGAATTAATTCTAACGATGAGATCTTTTTTATATTATGTCAATGGTTTAAGATAAAAGATAATTCTATTTTTAAGTAGTAGTTTCTAAAAAATGTATATCAAAATTCTTTATATTCTGTAGTAGGTTTTGTAATTATGAGATATTTACATGTTTCAGCTTAAGCAATTTTGACAATCAATTGAATAAATATTTTTTAAAAGAAAGTCTTTTGCATTAAAGCATATGTTTCTGTTTCAATAGTACAGTATAATTTTACGCCATTAACTAAAGAGGGTCATGTATTAGTAGTAGTTGAGTATCAAAGTTGCAATTAGGCGTAAGATTTAAAAACCATAACAACATTGGTTTCAAAAAATCTAAAGCTCCCCAACCAAGCCCATTGGTTTTAGAGAAAAAACTCAATAAAAGCATCAATTTTACACAACATGAAATGTTGCCTTGAATTGGATTCCAAACCCCGAAAACAGTGCATATGTTGATGTGACGTAAGCTTAGCCAGGAAAAAGTCCTCAGTAATTTATTGACTTATATTGAAAAACTATTTTAAAAAAATTGAAGTTTGAAAAAGTTTGTAACTTGTTTTTAACACAGGGCTGTATTTTTTTTTAATGGCCGGCTGAATAAGAACTTATTTTTGAAATTTCATTTTCCGCACAATTGAAGTGCTTTGAACTTTCCTTGATTTGCAACGTTTTTTACTATAAAAAATTCACCAACACTAAAGTAGGGGGCAGAGGAACTTAGAAATATAATTTACCCTATAATTTGATGATTTTCATGATTTTTCAACCAATGGGTGCCAATGGCATATTTGTGGGGGGTTGAAATAAATATCTAGAGCTAACACAGCCCCCTATCAAGTAAGATAATATAAATTCCTAGAAGCACTAGCATCATCTTTTAACATGATAGGATCGATGTTTGATTACCACTGTATCAATCGAGATGGGTCATAAGCACGAATAGCTATACCCCGCTTAAGTATCATAAACATGAAATATGAATCGACACGACTTTTGGATAAGATGATAGCTCTAACCAAATAAACTACCCCATCATGTTAATTCTAAGTCACACTACCGTCTTAAATCTGTCTTTCATTTTCTGATTGTGTTATATCAAATCTTATTCTTGTGTGCAGTGTGGTTTGTACCTTCCTTTTAACTTCATTTTTTGGAAAAAGAGTTTCACTCGAAACGTCACATTTTGATATATGTAATAGTTTATTTTATAGAGGTCAAATACTAGAGTTCAAAGACTCATTGTTTTGTTTATATTTGACTACTCAACTTATGGTTATACCCATCGCTTGTGTGATATGTTACCTGATTTTAACTTTTAAATAAATAGCAAGCATAAAGTTAAAACAAATCTCTCTCAATACATAAACACACAAAAGAGTTCAATGTGATGTTTGTTCTGGCAGGTAGGATTTGCCCAGGTGTGAAAATAATTATGAGAAAGTGTTGAAGTTTTGGCTGACATTGTTTGTTTGTCCCCGGTGACGTCAGGTTCTAAGTTTCTGCTATACAACCCAAAACCAAATAAAGATAGGCAAATCATGCGGTATAACAAAAATGGTTTAGATATCAACTCAGACAGAAATAACAAAGGTTCAATATATCCTAACTTTTTCACGACAAAAAATATGAAAATCCTTATAACAATATTCACTTAAAAGTGCGTTTTTGTTGAAATTACCGTAGTAAACGTTATTATTCTAAAGTAATTCTTAGCGGTCTAAATACGTTATAATTCTTTTTTTAATAAGTAAGAGAAGGTTGAGCAACGTTAAACCTGCAAATTGTTTTATTTTGAAAAATGTGTTGGGGTGCATGATCTATTTTGTTGTGCCTAAAACAGTTCACCAAAAGAGCATGTGCACATACTCATGCCTCTCAAATCAGCTATTGCACCGTTCGTAAGTCGTAAGGGGTTTGGATAACCAGAGAACATTCTTCAAAGAAATGTGTTCTGAGACGTTAAGGCGAAGATCGCAAGTGAAAACTGACAGGTTAAGTCAGCCTTAAACGACTCTCTTAAGAAGCAGGATACTATTTAATCCAGTGACCGTTAAACACGTCAAGTTGTTACTCATCAGACATTAACCGTAAATTTGTGTCTGTGCTTATTAGTTCGAGCAATATTCGAGGATAGCTATAAATATATTTGTACAAAGAGAGGGAAATATATTTCTCACTTAAACGCGTAAAGTCATATGCAACAATGAGTCGATAATCTTTATTCTAATTTTACTTATTTGATCAATATCATATCGGTCCTTAATTTACTTTAAAGCTTCTCTACAAGTTTTCTAAATGGAGTGTCTTCTTTTGTTTGTTTGTGCGTTCCCTTCGCCAAAAGAGCGACCCCTATTTGTCTTCAGAAAGATGTGTCTTCTATTTCCAAAAAGCTGTATAATCAAAAGTAAAAAGGTAACGACAAAGTTTACAATTAAAGAATAATACCTCTTATTCTAGGAAATACCAACAGACATATCTGAATCTATTAGTTAAGCATATAGTCTTCATTTTGCCAGATATATTACAGTGTATTGAGCAGGCGCGTAGCCAAGATGTGAAAAGGGGGGATAACCTTGGATATTATCAAATCAATGGAGACTTGTTATAAATGATTGAAATCTATATCATTTTGGATCTCAAATTCCCCTATCCCCCTGGCTACGCACCTGGTATTGAGTAATAAGAAGTGAAATATTGATTGCTAAGCATTGGATATAATTTAACAGTTGTTCTCCGCGTACACTTTATTTTCACCGTTTCTCACGACAAAGTGAAGCGAAAAAACGGCGTCGGGATTATTTCAAACTGGTGATCGAGCACTAGGCTCTCGTGTGACAGTCTCAACCTCTATAGAAGAATTGATTATCGGTTCGGTCTCTTCCAGAAAACGTTAAAGAAGTGGATTCTTATTTTGATAAATTTAAATATATTGCAACTAGAGTATTTGTGATATCGAATAATACACTGCTCATTGGTTTTTGAAAAGGGTTATGTATCAGGCAAGATTTACTGGACATCTTCTCATAATTATAGTTTATAAATAATCCTTTAAAATAAGGGATAACTAGGTTGTTTGTAATTTTGTTTTTTTAAATTGTTATCTTAACTACTTTCTAAAATTGTACACACGACAGTGTTTCAAGTTTATTTCCATTAGGCTTGAAAAATAGTCTGCACCTAGTCATGCATCGACAATTTGGCAAACATAATGATGACTTAATTATGTTGAAGTTCTCGTAAAACCTCTGCCAATGATAACAAAACCTTCACCAGTTGGTATTTTGTTTAATCTTTAACTGTGTATCAAATGAAAATATATTCAGAAAATTTAAGAAATTCGTTTTCTTAAATTAAACATTTAACGCAGTATCCTCTTTGTTATCATTGTCTTTGTTCTTATCTGTTAAATTGATTTCGACCACATTTGTATTTTTTGTCTCACCAAAAAAAAAGTGTCATAATAACAAGAAGCGTTTTATAGATGTTAATTTTCTTTTCCAGGATAGCATCTTGAATACTCTTATTTTAACAACCAAGGGATTTTTAACGTGAATAATTTTGTACGAGGCATACGTTCTATCTTCCGTCTAAAATATGAATAAATTCTAGATTATGACCGAGAGGGAGGGGTGCATGAGAACTTTTATACTAAAATTCAGTTATGTTGAATGGAAATACGATAGCTATAAAAATGCCCTTGCTCTAAGACCGTTTGACAAAGAGATGCCATTCTGCCATAAAGTCGATTAAGGATACATTTCTCATTCGTGAGAATTTGCAATGTAAATGATGAATAAATGTATAATATTATTTGAGTATTTCATTTTTATTCCTAACTATATCCTTCTTCTCCCTTTTTACTCTAATTATTGACTATCTGTTTATGAACGTCCTATTTAAAGATCATTTCCTCACTACTTCTTCTTCTCTCTCTCTCTCTCTCTCTCTCTCTCTCTCTCTCTCTCTCT
>JAUUEB010490949.1:0-22810 GCA_032362205.1 Clione limacina | reverse complement strand
AGTTCACATGTCCGTATATCTCCAATAAGAAGGTGAGACAATTAAACACATACATCAACTTACTTTAAAGTGAATATGGGGATTTGATTGGATGGACTTTGGGGAAACCCTATTTTTGAACGCCAACAAACATGTAACAATTGTTCCCACGTGAACTAGAGAACGATTAAGTAATTTATACAATATGGCTTATGTTGTTATCATAAAAATATATAAAATGGGATTTCCCGATCACGAAGAAGATATTGTTATCATAATGTAAAGAATATTGACACTCCAGATTAGCATAGTGTTGTGCCGTATGAACGCTCCTTTTGTCTGCCCTGTCTATATCGTAATTCTCTATTTTAAAGAAACCACTTTTAATATTAAAAAGTAAAATGATATGATAGCTTCAAATTTAAAATCATGATAAAATTATGTACATTAGAGGGTTATCTCGTCTAAATCACTTCATACGTAATGAAATGCTGTTCTAGAATCTCCTTTTCATACTATTCCCTTAGTTTCCCTATTTGACTGGGTGTCTTCGTTATTTTCCGATGAAAAGATACGAAGAAATACAATGTTTCAATGCAACCGAACTGACGTCGTTATAAGTGTCTCTATTCAAATGTAAGGATTCTCAATTCTCACGCCTGCTCAAAGACCGCCATGTTGTTTTTTGGCGTACCCGGTTGAAAATCATTGTGGCCGTATGTCGCAGCAGATAATACGTGTTGTTCACTTGTTGGAACAGTCTTTTGTAAGGACAGACACGGCGGCCATCAAAGTGTCACATTATCTATTGGGAGGAAAGGATGCGGTTAATATAGTCTGAATACACTGAAAGAAGCAATATTAATCCAATGAAGCAAAAACAGAATATTGAGAAGAAATTAGATTTCTTAAAGTGTTAGCTCAACCCGGTTATTGAAGTATTAAATCGTCAAGTGGCGTATCGTAACCGATATTTCATATCGATACTAGTATATAGATAGTTTTTTAAGAGTTTCAAGCTCAGCACTTAGCCGAATAAATAGCCTTTGAAACATTGAATAAACGCTAAGTATCTCACGAAATTTGTCAAACGCGTAGAATTAATTACACGCTTGAAGATAGATGTCAAGTTGTGTTTGATAAAATGCAGATAGTTTTGTCTTTGTTTAAGATTTCTTTCACCTCTGATTTACTGTCTTGTTTTTAGATTTTACATTGGAAAAAATAAACTTTTCAAATGGCAGATAATTCCAAAATGGAGTCATTGTATTGATGGACAAAGTTGCAAGGAATAACTTTCACACGGGTGCCTTATAAGACACCGTGTTAAACTTTTTGCTTTGTTGAAAAAAGTTAGGTACTTAGTGATCGATATCACACCTACAACTGGCGAGTTATTGATTTGCAATCATGATTTTACAAAAATATCAAGGCGTTTTAGACCTAATGTTAGAAGAATTGTTTAGTAGTGGGAATTTAACAAAAAGTTATATCCAAGTTATAGTAGCCTTTATATTGTGGGAAAATTATATTTTCCCCATGGCTGCCCAGGTCGCCGTGAAATCCTCTCAATATAAATTATTCCATGTAACCCATTTTTCTTATATTATTCTATTCAACACATTTTTACCCATCTGCCGTTGATTCATCTTTAAACGCCCCTTTTCGAAAATAGAACTAAAGACATTGAATGGGGCCTACCCCTCCTTCTTTCAATCAGATCTCGACCGTATAGTTTTGCACCGGATGGCCCCTTTCACTTTCTATTATTATCACGGATCTATTATTATCATTATTATTATCTTCTTTTTTAATTCAATTCTATTGCTGGCTTCCCACAAGTGTCAATTTGGTGTGCGAGTGTCCATTGATGGAGAAAGTAGTCGTATGGGAATGATAAAACGTAAAAGGACAAAAGGCACTGACTTGATCATCTCGCGGAGCAGCATGGAAAATTGCGGATTATGGCGGGCGTCGTCCGTGACTTGTCAATTTAATAGTCATTTGGCTTGCCAACCAACCGAGCGCTTCTATCTTTCAGATTATGTACGCTGTATTGAGGATGAAATCTAATTATGCTGCGTAGGGAAATTCCACCTTTTTCCCTTTCACCTCTAGTTATTGTTGCCTTTATCGTGTCTACCCTACTGTCTTCTGCTCTTCTAAATATTCTCTATAGAGTTGTCTGATTTGTCCTGTCACGGGAACCGGAAGACGACTGAAGTCAATGTTGATTGCATGGTCACATACTGCACCTCTGGGAGCGTGGTCTGGACGAAGATCGTGAATGATGAACAAGAAGAGGGGCTTAGAGATGGCTTATTTGAATATTAATCATGGATTAGAGTATTTCATCAAGTCACGTGCATTAAGTATAATGATGTTATGAGCCATTCATCAACATATTAAACTTATTCTTAAACATCTGGGGAAAACCCCGAAATATCAATGTCAAGTTTAGATACAGAATATTGCTTTCCTACTTTACAAAGCAGCGCGCTTTGTTTCTCAACTTTTCACCGCACCTCTCTGATGTTATCTCGCTACGCGCGATCCTCACTCTTAATCTATTGATCCACTCTTTTAATCTATTGATCCACTATCAAATGTTTCCATGATTCACAATTAGCGACAGATGACAGAGATGTGATACACCCAACACCCAAAAGGCGTACAACGGACATAGGACTCTTCCAACATCCCCCATCAGATCATGATATCACTACGTTTGTGATTAGCCATTAATGGACACAACTGATACCTCTGTCAGGGCGATACCTCAGAGGTGATACCTCTATGGGGGATAAGTCTCTAAGAATGCTGATAGCGAACTGAATGAAGCCAATGATGCAAAACGACGATTTATATAGGTATTGGATTATCTAATTCTATTGGGTTTGATTGCGTATCTGTTCGTTATGGAAGATTATGCCTTGAAAAAGATTTTAAGCAATAGTTTTAGAGTAACATTCAAGAACCGAAATTAAATTATTCAAATTAGTGAAATCTTTTAAGATTAATTCTGTCTTTGAATCCTACGAAACTAGTAAAGTCTGTACCATTACTGACAAAAACTAAATATTTCGCCGTCATGGTTCTAATGGCGGCGTCCGTAACTAGACCGGAAGTGTCCCTTAACCTGACTGACAGGCGTCTCAATGAGTGTCTCGACGGAAATGACTATGAGATAAACACCCACACCTTCAAGCAAAACGTGAGAGCTGTCGATACTCAGCAATTGGTCGAGCTTCATGCACACATTAACGTTATCATTGGTGTTATCATTATTGTGAGTCCACTACAAGGGAATAGGATGTCAAAGAGTATGTCATCTTAATGAGTTGATAGATTAATTCATCCGCTTGATTGGTGGACGTGCGAGATTCTGATGAGATGAATAACGTAAGGGGAACACGACGTGATATGGGCCTTGTCACTTGTGCTAAATAACATACAATATAACGTGCAATAATCAAAACAAAGCGCATCATCAACTTAAGTTAACTGTATCCCTACAAAAACATTATATGACCTTAATAAATAGATTGTCCTGCATTAACTAAGAAAAAAGTAAAATACATATATATCAATATGAAAGGGATATATTAAGTCGATATTTCTTTTCTGCTTAGTTCGGGGCGGGGAGGAATCCTTACAAAGAAAAGTACAGTCGAGAGACATGATAATGTTGCGAACAATTAGTGCTTCTAGAGTTCAAAAGTTTATTGTAGGCTCTTGGCCAATTCATTATGTACGCGAAAGACAAAGAACAGACAAAAGAAGACTAGGTCCATTGAAGTTCTTTTGAAGCAGTTTGATGCACGACAGTACAAAGCACGTCTCAACCTTTGTCTAGTTAAGGTAGGGAATTTAAACATCTTCATTAGGCAGACCTTATTTGCATATTACTTGCATGATTCAGCCTTCAATTTGTTAAGACTATCAAAGAAATGCAGTGACAAAGTAAAGACATAAAACAAAACACACACAAACAGGACAGCGTGCACCCATAAACATAATGAAGGCGAGGGGAAGTAATCATTCATTAGGGATATATATTCTCTAACTAAATATTATAATCGTTTGCTCTTGTTGTACGCATTGAGAATCAAAATAAATTTATTATAAATTATTTATCGAATTTCTCCGAAATAAGACGATTAAATGCCCAGATCAAACTGTTGATTTGATGAAAAAGTTAACATGTTCATTTGTGTATCTCAATGTCATATCCACCAGCAGGCCTGTCTGTGTGATATATTTGACGTACACTTCACCTGTCTTATTCTATTTGTTTTCTTGACAGAGTGGTCACTCATCATTTTTCTATTTGAAAGACCCCATCAAATGGTCATGGAGAGGTCGCCAAACACGACTAACTTGTCTTCTGTTTTGTCTCCGGCCTTCTGTTAGCATGTATCCATCCTGCATATCCATTTTTACAGGATCATGCCCTGTCTATAGTTTTCTGTTAACCACACCTATCTAGGTTCCTTTCTTTTGTCTAATTTCCTAACTGGCTTTGGGTGTGCTTTGTGCTATCTTTATATCCGACAACCGGATATCCTATTATGAACGCCTTGTTCAGTATTAGCAACAAAATATCACACGCAGCTTAACCACAAACTCGTAATCATGAAAATTGAACAAAGTTTGTGTGTTGAACTTCCTTCTCAGATCTAATGGGAAAAATGATGACAGTACTGTAGTTATTGCACTCACCATACCACTCACCACTAACCTTAAGTTGCTAAGCACCTGCAAAATTCTGCGACATCGTCATTTTCTCAGACCTCGCATGACCCCGTAATGATACAACTGCTTGACCACTGGCCTGCACTGACCGCTTCTATTTTTTGGCCTGAAACTGGGGTCGTGTGACGTTTCCATGTGGTCATCAATCACACTGACTGGTCAAGTTCTCGGTGTCATATTATTTGTGATTCCACTCAGTTTAAGGAATTAGTTTTCTTTCCTTTTCTTTGGAAATGATGACAGGAAACAATAAACTTGACCACCCATTCTCTGACCACACCATTGAGGAAATCGGAATCGACAACTCTTTATGTATCCTAGATGAAGTTGAATTGTTCCCGAAGAAAAGAATAAATTCGGTTAAAAATTAAGAAAACTAAGAAACCGCGTATTGTTTCAGTCTTGCTTTCTTTTTCATAGTTTTTTTACGAAATTTGTTTTCATGCAGTTCGAGTAAATATACTTTTTAACTTTTAGACTTGAAGTTTAATAATTCCGTAAATAGTTTGATAAATGACAAACTAAACATTTTCAAAAATCAAGCAAAGCATATGTCAATATCACTGTTAAAATGCACCTGAAACCTGAAAATGGAAAATGCTAATCGTGTTTTGAGACTTTGGCCTCGGTATCGGATTACTGTTGAATTGTAAAAGCAAATCTTTGAAAACAGTGGGTTAGTGCGCATGCGTATTGGAAATGGTCCAGTAAAAGAAACACATGTGATAACAAAGAAGAGTAACAATCGAAACTGTCCAAATGAGAAAACGATTTGTGGGTCAGAGGTTAGCAGATGACCATGTGCAACTAAAGGATGCACAAAGAAGTAGTCGCTCTTGTATCCTTCCTCTCCAGGTCTTGGGCATTTTTTATTTCTGCATCTGTTACAAGAACAATGCAATGGTTTCTTTTTTGTCTCCACACTTGTCTTCTCCCGTCTGCTGTGGCCTCATAGTGCACTCTGAGCTATGACCAACTGCCAGGGGAGACAACTGGTCAACATGTCACGCTCGTGCGTCACAGTGTGAGCACTGAAAACATGAAACTCTTTTTTGCACGTATTATTGTCTTTTCTCTCTATCTTTCTTTCTCTCCATTCTCTCTTATCTTCAAAAATTTCAATTATACCATCAGAAGTACAATTATTGTATCATACCCTGTCTCCAAAATAGCAATACAACGGTATTGGTTAAATGTATGCTTAGATATCAATGACACAAATTGCAAAGTTTGTTATTCACTTTCATTTTTTTTTATCTTAAATTGCTTTTATGAGTTTTTGATGTGCACATTCATCATGGTAT
The DNA here is from genome assembly GCA_032362205.1 of Clione limacina. Taxonomy (NCBI): domain Eukaryota; kingdom Metazoa; phylum Mollusca; class Gastropoda; order Pteropoda; family Clionidae; genus Clione; species Clione limacina. The sequence goes on along the minus strand of JAUUEB010490949.1, from coordinate 16,772 downwards.
CTTCTAATACCCCCATAAAGGAAGCACCGACAACGCTTTACATTTTCAAATACTATAATTATACATCCATTTCTTTAAACTTCCCTTCCCTATTTTGCTCAAAACATGATAACCCTAATGTCAGAGCGACCCTGCTCAGTCTCCAGTGGCCTCATGAGAGAGGTGGACACTGGTTCATCTGGTCACTTAGGGTCAACGTGCTGCATTCACTGCCGTTTTAGTCACTGTCAAAAACGAGACGGACAATGGTCACCACTTCCTCACTAAGGCGTCATCTGGAGATTTTTTGTCCCTCCTTAAAGATGAGATCAACTATGTTCCTTGAACAGCCTTAACCCTTTTTTAATCCGAAAATCTTTCTTCCCATTGTCCGGTCAGTTAAAATCATACTGGTCCCCTTTTGACAGGAGACAAGGAGTGATAGCACACATCTTCTGCAGTCCAAGCACCGTAATCTGCCTGACATTGTATTCTGGAGAATTGAGAGATCATAGGTCATGCTGCTGATTGCAGTCTGAAAGCTTGACTAATGGGTACATTTCCCAGGAGATCAGAGGGTGAACGCCTTGTCATAGGCAAACTGGTCACACTCACTGAGAACCATTTGTTATGAAAACATTTAAAATATTAATAATCACAGTCATAGATTTATCATCTAGCACGTTAATTATTACTAATACAAAAAGAGTCACTTAAGATATATTTAGAAAAAAAATGAAACATATTTTTTTAAATTTTAAATTACAAGACATAAGCGAATAGAAATAGCATAGTCACCGATAATATATTTAGAAGAAGAAGAAAAGAAAGAAAACATTAAAAACTTATAATAACAAGACATAAGCGGATAGAAATAGAAAGACGATATATAGTCACAATCGATCTCCAATCTATTATTTTTTCTCTCATGGATCAAACAAGATTTTATCCACCATAATCTTATACAAAAACAGGTGACAGCTTGAGAGTGTAAACACCTTAGACTATATGGTTAGGACATCTCATTTACAACGAATTGGCTCCTTGTTTGTTCAGCTCGTCCTCAAAGAAAACCGTTTGTCTGAAAAAAAACCTAGTTTGTAATTTACAACCTTCAGAAGACATGTGATACCGTCTCTGAAGTAGACCATCAAACTCATCAACCAGACCCTCTTCCCTCGATAATATTAGCAGACGACAATTTCTCAGGACGTCCTCCCAGATGTCCCTATTCCCATAACCCACGACAGTATAGTGTCTATGTCCTGTGTTATATAATATATAATCTATATAATAGAAAGTGGTATGTAGTTAAAATATGAAGCCTTTCTCCTTATTATGTACACATAGTGGGTGAAGTTTGACAGTGAGACGGCACGCTTATGTTACAATAGATTCATCTAATCTTATACTTTCTTGCACAAAAATAACGTAAAAGCACGTGATAAAGCAGGAGACAAAAAAAATCAAAGTTATCAGTTATCACACTAAGCACTTAATTGCTGAAAGAACAATACACATGCGGTGGCCATTTTGTTTCCCGTTGTTCGTTAGCAACCCGAGAGCAGAAGTAGCAGTAATCTCCCTTCGGTGATGCCCCTTGGTGTCAAATGATCTGTCATCAAAGACCCTGTGCCTGTTCTGAGCGTGAAATGTATCTTTGGTGACATAGATATAATTTGCTTTATATCGTCTACTATGGATAAGAGTCATAGCGCAGGTGTGTCAACGACCCGTGCACATTGATGAAACCTGGGTTTTCCCATATTTTTGCTTTAAGATATTCGATTGACGATAACATTGTAAAGGATGTTCCCTCATGTTTATGTATAAGGGAGATAAGGGGTGACATAAAGAAAGACACTTTCGACCTCTTGTGAATGCAGGCATGCACACAATCTTTTGTGTAATGCAATAAATAGGGCATGAAGATTTAAATAACAAACATGAGCGCAATGTTGTTTTACTGTTGAGATTCTTATGCTGTCTTGTCTCATAAAACTGCTGACATATATAAAAACTTTGAATCTTTATAATGAACAAATCAAATAAATAAACACATGGCATTTTCGAAAAGGTTTAAAAACGATTTTTTTCGAATCCTTTGTCGTTTACATAATATCACGGTAATCGAAAAGTACTGTTTTTTATAAGAAAAAAGGTCATTATTCATTCGAAGAATAAGTTTGAGTAAATATGGTTATCTTTAGTCGCCATTAACAACATTCCAACACTGGGAGAATCGATGTCGTTGTACCTTATGCTCAAGTTCTATTCCCGTCAGATAGTGAGTGCTAGATGACATCGATGTCACAACCAGGCAATAATGTCTTCTCTAGACTTTGATATACGAGCACGACACTATAGTCAAGTAGCAGTTACTGTCCTCTGTAGCGACAATCTACACATCCTTTACTAATGTCAATATAGAACTTCCGGTTTTCAAGAAGTTAGTTCCTCCACAAGGTCATATAGAATATTACTGACTGTTTTGTGGTTAAACATGGTCTTCAGAATAGCGTGGTTGACCATTAATGGTCGTGGACATAATAAAATGAGCCACTGTCGTTGTTATTTATATGTTATTTTATATTTTATTTTATATGACACCATTATCAGCCAGTCTCTCTTCTCGGGAACCAAACACCAACTCATACCGAAAAGGAAAGCGAAAATGTTCAACCATTACTGTTTATAGTTTATAACGAAAACCAAATATAAATCATAAGATATATACATCAATACACACAAAACAGTAAGTGTAACTCTTTTATTTATTTTAATTGAAATCAACATAATGAAATTATTGATAATATACTGATTTGGTTAGTGAACACATATCCATAAAAGAGCAAGATTCAAAGATATAACATTATCTATTTGGCAAGAACACCTTGTCGCCGTAGCGCAGACGTGATTCACATACAAGTAAACATACAAAAAGTGAGTGCTGTGACGGGACGATCTGCTCCTCACACAAAACTGACAGCTATCTGTCATCCTCTTTGTGAGGAAGTTTTAATCAAGCTTTAAAAAATGTAACGTGTGTTTGTAATAGGGGTATTAAAAATGTCTACGGTGTTTGTAATACTGAGAGCATCAATACAGAGATTACCTGTAGCCTTCCATCACACCAAGCATTATTATCACATTGTATACTCAAATGTCAGGAGAGATTATTGTATTCTGTCGTTAATATCGACCCGATGAATGCGTCACATGGACACTCGCCATAAAAGATCGGAGATTAAACCACACAGAAAGTGACGTCTGTTTTTATTACTATATTTTATTTAATATTTAAATTTCTTTTACCGCATGACCTTTGAGAATTAAACTTTTGGATTTATTTGACTTGATGTGTACTTCTCTCAATACTTGCACCAAGGGCCGTTTGTCAAGCTGTTACTTTCTGTCCCTTTCTGACATAGAAAAAGATAGTACATTGTGAGAAAAAAGCACATAAGAAAATACATGGGGGAGTGTGTTTCCAAACGGATGAACATGGGTGTGTGTATAGAAATAATTTGAGAGAGATAGACTACATTTAATTTTGTCTTCGTATATCTGTGATTTGTAGTCCGAGAAACTTGCCAAATTTAAATAATTCAATACACTATTAACATCTATACAATATCATCGTAAAGTGTCATTTAATAACAAAATATTTTAACCTCAACATTCCTTTAAGAAAGAATTATGTGTAAAGATATGATAGCGGACTATTTATCACAATTAATGTTAATCGTGTAGTTTGACCAGTGTGACGTCTCACCTCCCACTTCATCTTATGTCAACACTGCACCCCCTGCCAATAGTTTGTCGTCCACTTGAAGCTCCTCCCATAGCGATGGTCATCGTTTCTCATCGGACAAAAGGGATCCTGGTGGAGACATGAGGAAACATACCACAGTGGACACATGTTTAGTGACGTGTTGTACTGGATATGATATTGTACTAAATCAAACTGTCTCTTATACTGGGTCTGGTTAACATGGAGTGAGGATTTAGAGTTCTTAAGATTAACATGGTGATGGGATTTCATTCTTGGATTTGAAATTGGAAACTTCAGCCACACGACACGGCATCAACGTTTTTATTTAAATGGTGTGAGTTCATGTGTATCTATTTGTTTTCGCTAACTGGGAATAGTTGTGTATTTTTACAGTTATGTTTTCGATTATTTTCCTTGAACTTGTCTGATGGATATCTTGACCAGTGTTTTTATTTCTGTTTGTTACAGGTGATCAGACATTTTCCTGTACTAACTGTGGTGAGGTGTTCCGTTCTAAGGTAGCTGTACGTCGCCATCAATCATATACTTGTACCAATACTGTAACACCATACAGTACACTCAAAGAACAAATGGGTCTCGGACAGCACACCATGTTTACACCCGCTGGGTTTACTGGCAGCAGCAGCAACAATATTTCTGATGTCACCAAAAACGGGTTTTATCTTCATAATGAAAACAGTGACAGCAACCATAACTATAGCAACGAATGCCATAGCGACGACAATAGAAGGTGAGTTTTTGACATTCTTTATCACATTTGTTTTTGTTGTTATTTCTTTGCCATATTTGTTTTGTTATTATTGTTTGCTGTTGTTTATTGTTGCTATTGAACTATATTCGTTTGTCATAGTTTACTTTGAAAGTTTAATTCGGTCATATTGCTCATGAAGAAATGTCTCAGCTATGTTGCAACAGATGTGATAGCGAAGAGATGTTCCCAGGTGAGAGAGGACGATCACATTGATATCAATGGTGAAGTGCGTATCACAAACCTGTGCTGAATCTAAGCAAAAATCGTTAGCTCTTCACTTTTGTATGTTCACCATTATGTCACACGATTTTGCCATAAAATTGCAATAAATTATCTGTGATATATCGACAATCTTTAATATATGATTATTTAATATCTTTTCTATAACACTGATCACGGCTAAGGTATCATCTTGATGCGTTATCGACACGTTTTAATTTATGATTACATTTATTATAACCAATGTCACGCCTAGGCAGTCATCTGTTGACCCCAACTCTTATAGAAAAGAAATCAATTTAATTGATTTCTCGCTGGCGGTGATCAGTCATAATCTCGTCATTGTGATTCAAGAAAAAAGACGTCTGCCATATTAGCATTATCCTATCTTTTTACATATTGCTGACTCTGACGTCAGCGAGTATAAAATCTTAATTCAACTGAAAAAGTAAATCAGGAAAGAAGTGATTTTTTGCTTATTGCAACTGCTGATGTGTACTCATCGAACCCTGTTTGCACATAAATAATTGAATCTTTGCATACAGCGATCTTAGATTCAACTTCTATCAAAAATCGTCATTCAGTTTTGATTGTAATCCATCAAAACATGGAGTTCTTTTTTCTAATCGTCTGTAGTAGATGTGCATTGTTGTTTTCATGCACATAAGTAACAGCTGCTTCGCCTCATCTTTAATTAATTTATATAATTCATATCAGGCTCTCCCTAGTCTACCCTATACACTTCCTTATTGATATTGGTATTGACAAGTTAAAAGGAAGATTAAATTATATTTGCAAAGGATTGGTATTGAAATTTTTTAAAAAACAGTAGAGGCATTTATAAGCACACACACAAATTCCTTTACTTATCTTATCATGAATTTAAAATTTTTGTTCTTATTTTCCATAGCGAAAATTCTGACGACTATCTTGAGCCTCCCGAGACAGGCAACGGAGGGGAGTTTACTTGTGATGAGTGTCCTAAGTCTTTCCAGTGGAAGGCCAATCTGCAGAGACATCAGGTGAGTTATGGGAAATAATTCAATTACTATATCATCTGATTAAACAAGGGTGAGAGTTATCTGTCTTACAAGAAAATTTCAGTCGAATTGTATGTGTTTAAGAGCTTAAATTAGGAATAGAATACACAATCATTTTGGTCAATATGTTCAAAGGGTTAGGGGTATGCGATCTGTGACATCTGTGTAAACAAGTGTCTGTTGTCTTACTTTTATTCACCGTATTAACATGTCATATGACAGTTTCAAATGTACTTTTTAAAATATCAATTTTTTCTTAATGGTAAATAATGTGTATTTTGATTGCTCTTTTTTGCAGTTGACCCATGATGCTGATCGTAAATTCCCATGCGAGAATTGTGACAAAGTATTTACTGACCCTAGTAACTTGCAGCGTCACATCCGCTCTCAACATGTCGGAGCTCGTAGTCACGCATGCTCAGAATGTGGGAAAACATTTGCTACATCCAGTGGGTTGAAGCAGCATCAGCACATCCACAGCAGTATCAAACCTTTCCAATGCGAGGTAAGAATAACAAATTAGATCTTTAAACCTTTACATTTTGATATCTTTGCTTGAATTGATATTCACATTTGTTATTATTTATATCATAATATAAATTTGTATTATATGATACATAAGAATGAAATTTAAAATTTTCTACTAAATAATTAAAGAAGCAAATCTAAAATCCTAACACATTGTTTCTATTTGTTGATTTTGTAAAACTAAAAGGTCCTCAATTTCAATATTTTATAATATCTAAATTAACAATCGCTCTTAATTAATCTTTGTCGATAATTCATAGAATTCTTTACATTTTGAGACCATTAAAACATTGTTGAATTCTCTTCTTATTTCAGGTTTGCCTTAAGGCTTATACCCAGTTCTCCAACCTCTGTCGACACAAACGTATGCACGCAGACTGTCGTCAACAGATCAAATGTAAAGACTGTGGTCAGGCTTTCTCAACTGTAACTTCCCTCAGCAAACATAAACGTTTCTGTGAGGGTGTTATGCGCAATGGAATGCGTGGCATGTACCCAACAGACAAGATGTCACCCCTCAGTTTGTCCCCTAATGGACAGTCCCCCCACCCTCACCTCAACCCATCTATGTTCCCTAGTATTTACGCTGCCGCTGCTGCTGCAGGCAGACCTCAGTTCCCCTTTGCACCATATCCACACATGTCCCCCTTCCATGGACTTATCCCTAATGGCCTGTCATCTATGCTTGGTGGACCCCACTTGCCCCATGCAAATGCTCTGAAAATGGCAGCTAATTTCCAGCACATGTCACCAGAAAAGAAGATGCATCTTTCACCAGACTCAATCCTTGGGCACAAGAGTTCTTTTTATTCCACACCAACTGGCAAAGACGAGTCATTGCCATCTCCTTACCATCTTGATTTTAAACGAGCTCCCAGAGAACATTCAAGTCCAGAAATTGACCCGTCTGAATGCAGTGATCACAGTGGTGTGCCTGAAAACGGAAACATATCTGAAGACGAAGCTGCTGACACTATCAAAGGAGAATATGCTGATGTAAGCATGAAGAGAAAGTTAGACCAATCACACTCTAGTCCAAACCCAGGAACACCTAATGACGAAAGAAAAAACAAAAGTCCGAGACTTGATGAAGAAGACAAATGTTCACCACAGGAAAGGAAAAGTCCTAATAAGGAGCGTAGCATTGCCCCACCAGGATTTACACAGTTCCGACCCCAGTCACCATCAATGTCTTCGACTCCTTCAAAACAAAGATTGTCCACCCCAAAACAAGATGTAGCATTTGACCTGTCTAGCTCAAAGAAAACGGATATCACTGTCTCACCAAGAAAACACGAAGACGATTCAGGTGTAAAAGTCTCTTTCTCTGAAAAAAGCTCAAGCGGTGAAGACGATGCACCATTAGATCTTACCAAGAAAACTCACAAACCGATTCCCATCAAACCAGTAGACATGACTCGAAAGACCCACATTTACGGCGATCTTGCTGCAACCTCACCACCTGCTCAACACAATTCATCTCTGTCGTCACCATCCCCTTCGGCTTCAAGCTCTCACCCTGCCTTACCCATTATGCCAAGTCTAAGCATTCCCGTCAGTGTTCCTGATCCTAAATCTGTTAGTAGTCCATACAGCTACCCTTTCAACCCAATCATGATGGAGTCTTTCCTTAGAATGAAAGAAGACCTTAAACACCAACAGGAAATTGCAGCAAAATTCTCACTTCCTTTCACTCGCTTCGCAATGCCAGGACCAACAGCTTTCCCAGGTCTCCCTCACCCACACCAGTTTGGTATGTTTCAACGACCAGACATGGAGAAAATGCTTTCCCCCATGATGAAGCTTGAAAAGGCCTCTGATTTTGGTCATTCTCTCCAGTCCCACCCAAGTCATCCTCACCACCCCCATCACGCCCAAAGCCTCCAACACCCACACCACCCTCACCATCCCCACCATCCACATCCATTTGGACCCGGAGCAGTGGGTCCAGCCAAGTCAAAAGAGAGATATTCTTGCAAGTTCTGCGGAAAAGTGTTTCCAAGGTGAGTTTGTTTAATTGAATTTATCTAAACATTTTAACAATGTATGTCATTATGAAAGTCAAAACCTAAAGTAAAAGATAATTTAACTTATAAACATTTACTGCTCTATCTTTTTCATGTTGTGAAGAGTTCATAGTTCTGTGATTAGACCTTAGCTTTACCGATTAAATTGGAAGTGTAAAAATGACCGGGTTGTCGTTTCATAAGATAACACTTTCAACTAGAAATTTGATAATTGCAAGAACATTGAAAAGTAATTTACCAAAACATCTGCCGTCAAGTTACTTAGTTGGTCAAATTTTGAGATAGCCTCTATTTTGAACATAAGGGTTCCAGAACTATTTAATAATCATACAAGTTTTTCAACAACAAACTCGCACATGAATGGCACACACAATATACTAATACACGTATGTTTGTTTTTGGTCTGGATGTTTAATATCGTTTCTATCTTAGATGATTCATAATTTTTAACATTTTTTTCATTTCTCTAATCTACAGATCTGCAAATCTAACTCGACATCTACGTACACACACCGGTGAACAGCCCTACAAATGCAAGTACTGTGAGAGGTCCTTCAGCATCTCTTCTAACCTTCAACGACATGTTCGTAACATTCACAACAAAGAGAAACCCTTCAAATGTCAACTCTGCGATCGCTGCTTCGGACAACAAACAAACCTGGATAGACATCTGAAGAAGCACGAGCAAGAAGGTCCCCACGTGTCCGACTCTCCAACCAATGAACTCGATGACAAAGAAGACTCGTATTTCAACGAGATCCGCAACTTCATTGGCGAGTCCGGAAGTAGCAAGACCAGCAGAAGCAAACATGATGATGATTATTCAGCCACGGTTAGGAGACCTACCGACAACGATGCTGATATTGAGGATGAGGAAGACGACGAAGAGAGCTTCAATAACCCTATAGCTTCATCTAGTCCCTTGGTCAACAACGGGGATATCTCTGACGAAGAAGACGAGATAAACGTTGACAATGATGGCGAAGATGACTTGTTAGGGGAAGATGAAGAGATCGATGATGTAGATATTTCAGACGATGATATTTTAGACGAAGAAGAGAGCTCAGTGGCTGCGCGAAGGCTGAATTTTAGTGATATACCTCCAGTGCCAGCAACTGGTTCTGATCTTAGCTCTGTTGAACAAAAGATTAAGACATGTGACGATGACACTGTCAGTGAGAATGTTGATAAAGACACAAGTTGTATCAGTAACAGTGATGAAGTTACAACAGTCAAAAGTGAAGTATAGATTACAAAGCTTGCTATTTATTGACAATTAAGTTTGCCGTCGCAGTGTCATAAGAGCACCAGAAGTCAAGACTTTGACGAGGTCTTCTCTCTGGAAATGTACAAAGACTTAAGTGAACATGCATCATCCCTGCATTTATTGCTAAACAGTTCTCTTCTGAAAAGAATACTTTGTAAAAGCCATTGAATTTATTTACCCACTGAATATTTGAACAATACACAAAGAAAGGAAAAGAATAGACAACGTAATGCTTTCTCTACACCTTTATTATCTCTAACTTGAGCCGACTGTCACATTCAGAAACAATCAGAGTATGAAAATACTTTATTTGAGCCAAATGTACAAACTCATAGAAAAGTATATTTCTTATCTACTTGAAACACTGAGAGAAGCATGTAGAAGCGTTGTAAGACTAAGACTTACAAAAAGAACAATATAATTGAACCTGATCTTCATGGGTTATGCTTTCACATTAAGCAGCTGAATGCTCAATGAGACTTTCAAATGAGAATTATTTTTATTTTCCCTAGATTGCATTTTTCTGTCTTGCTGTTGTTTCTAGTGTATGAGGGAATAAATGCACTTTAATCATTTTTTTCAAAATTGTATTGTAAAGTATAGATTTTAACTAGTCTATTGTAAATAGATTAATTTTATGAAATAATATATATTGTAAATAGTTTTATTTTATTGGAATGATATTACAGGGTACATTTTGCACATTTTAGATGTTTGAAATATTTGATTGTTTTTGTAGACTTTGAGTGGTTGTTGTGTTTGTCTCGTTGCTATGGTGTTTTCGTTTTGTTCTTTACTTCTGTCAACATTGTTTTTGTCTTTGTTTCATTTCTCGATCTGGAAATCCACTAAGTGATAAATCTTCTCTCTGAATCTTTCTTTCACTTTTTAATTTTCCCTGTTTTCTGTCTATATTTCTTATGTTTATGAAATGAAATGTTTGCTTTCTTTTGTCATAATCAATTGATGTATAAATTGCGTAGCCCCTTATGTGATATGTCAGAGGTCAAAGGGGGTTACTGGGTTATGGGGTCACAAACAAATTGTCTTGGTCTACTCACACTGGGACTCATGAGAAATTAAGACATAGAGAAAGAAAGAAAGCAGTACGGGAAAATTTGACTTTTTGTGTGATTATTCTGTACATGAAATTTTACTTTGTTTTTCGCAGCATGAGTCCTAAAAATTAAACACTAATGATAAATATTACTATGACAAATGGAGACAATACTGATTTTTTCTTTTTCTCGAAACAATTTCAAAATGGCGCCACAATGGTGTTTTTACTTATTCATTCCATGATTTTTATTTTCCTTTTTAAGTGGTGGCATTATTGGGGATTCTACGAGGAATTATTTTTATTCATAACCTGGGTTGTTGTTGTTGCCATGAAGGGGGTCGTTGTTGATTTTGTTATTCTCATTTATGATTTATGATTTTTTCATTTCATCTCATGTGATACTCATTTGTAAATAGATCATCTTCATCCAACTTTTTATTCCACGATTGACCATGTTTGTATCCAATATCTGGCATGTTATTTGAACTTAAAGATCAATGATCGGATTTGAATCCTAGCAATGCAATAACAATCAATCGAATATAGGTCCTATAGAACTCACCAGAAGAAGGATGTGTACTTATGCCTGAACACAACCGAATATAATTTCCGTGGTATTGAGTCAAATAACCACAGTCTAAACGAGATATACAGGTTCGAACCCTATGGTGACCCCTCCCCCCCCCCCAATATTTTTGCATGACTCTGCTGAACGTCCTTCAGTATATTTAGATGAAATTTAGATTCTTTCAAATGAAAAATAATTCAAGTAACTACATAAACGTGAGGGTAACGAAAATTACTCACGGTTGAGAAACGTACAATTATCCATATTAATTCAAGTATAAAACTATAGCAGTCAACTTTGAAGTAAAAACGATACTGCAGATATCGACTTTGAAGTGAGAATTATTGTCATTTGTATTTGTCGTGATAAGTCCTTGGATACAAACATAGATGTGTTTGTGTGTATTCTTGTTGATCATGGTGTGTAAGTCTTGCTCACAATGGTGTGTTAGATAAATAAATAAGTTATAAAACCAATATCTACTGCTGAGTGTTACACATGTACACAGTTCAATATCTAGTGAAATCCTTTGTTACCATGAACAAGTTTTATTTTGATTATTTTGTATTATTTCTTCTTGTGTTGAGACGGTTTTATAACAGTCTCGTTTTTATAATCTTTTCAAAGTTTCATTTCTTTTGAAGAGTGTGCTGGTCATTTATGGGTAGTCAGTTAGTCAGGTAGTCAGTTTATTCGTTTATGAATGATGAGTGATTGGAATGTTGTGGAAGAATCTCGCTAAATGAGTTATGTTGTTTTATAAATACCTAACCTAGAAGAAAAGTTTTCAACTTCGCGAATTAAGATGGATTATGGGTATTTTACCAATTTTAAATTAAGCATCCAAAAGGCGAACCAATGACAGGAAATTTGTTTTAGCTCTCTGATGTGATGAGATTAGATCTCTATTTTATCTTTATTTTAACATAGCGACTTTCGAATGAAGGACTGTCTTTTTAATAATTTTATCGCAAATTTTAGTTATTTGTCCTTTTAAAAATGTTTAACAGTAATTTTTAACTGAAAATATTTCATTATGTTAAACACATAAAAGCAAACACTTTTAGTTTTGTATTTTTAACAGGGCAGTTTTAACAATCTTTTAGGCAAAACTTATTCGTACACCCATAACATCATAAGCATTTGATGTGTGTTTTTTTTATTTTGATCAAACCATCCAATTTTCTTACGTGGTGATTTCTTTTAATCTCGAGTTTAGATTTTAACCTAAAACACAAAGCAAGAATATAATAACAAATTAGTAAGTAATATATAGAGAGTGAAAGAGTGAGTGAGAGACTGAGTTGAGAGATTGAGTGAGAGAGAAATTTAGTGACATGTAGAGTGAGAGTGAGAGATTGAGTGAGAGTGAGAATTAGTGAGAGAAATATTTTCGCATTGCTAGTTATGGTTATATTAGATTCATGTTTACTCCATGTTATATTTGATGAATTCCAATTACTTGCAGCCAAATGATGATGTAATAAATATACAAAAACTGGTCAACACTTGTCACGTTTGTCTTTTCACTAAGTCTACCATTTCACATTTTTCTTTGCAAAAAAGAGATTCGGCTGAAAATTATATGCCCCTGTTACATCGAAAACATGCGGCTTTTTCAGCAAGTTAATAATGAATTAAGCTGCCTTTACTAAGCAAGTAAGTCATGTAGCTGTAGCTGTGCTCGGAAAAGGAACCGACATCCGGGTGATGCTTAAAAGGAATTGGTAAAATACGCAATTAATGATGTTGAAATAACAACATATTGATAAAAGTCGAAGTTACCATTGGAACCTCTTTTCATAATAGTGGATAAGATGACTTTTCCCGCTAAGAATGATTGATTTTAACAGAATACTCTGCAAGTTACAATCTAATCCCCAAGTCCACTCTGATATTACCTTATTACGTATGGGTAACGTCTAGTCCACAGGTGGGCCATGTCTCTAGCTTTATTCTGTTATAAGTTATGTGGAAATAACACTCTCCTTGAAGGATTCAGTGAGACTTGGAGTGGTTTACAGTATCTCTTTACAGTATGACTTGGTCACGACCCTGTTGGGTTGGTACCCCAATCAATAGTCCTCCCGCGAGATCCATGCACCATTTATGTAGCGTTTATGGTCACTCGAATAGACCAACAAGGGCCTAGATAGAGCCTAGATGACCATAGAGCAGTAAACGTGATCCTTAATGTAGCATCACACAAAGGTTCATTTTTTAGACCGAAGCCTTGTTATAAGCTCGCATCCGATGACATATCCATGAGAAAAACGTAATTTTAAGCGGTTTTGGGGTGCGTTATCTGGGGGAGGTGCGTTGCAGCACTCTCAGCACCCTAGCCCCCGCACTACTACCCAAGGACATAGATGCAAATTTCACAATTGCAGGTGACACCATGCCAACAGTCAATAAGGAACTGGCCAAGACTGCTGCCACAGACTGTGTGAAGTTAATCGATGCAGAGAGAAGAGAAGTACATCTTGCCCAGTGTTCCCAGTAAGAGCCGTTGTTGAGGTGACAGGAAGATATTGTGGAAACGGAGATCGGATGGAAAGAGATACGGGAGTGGCGTACCTCGCGCTTAATTTTCCTGCCCCGTGCAACTTGTGGTGTGTTACTACCCCCGGTTAACTTTAATAGGTTGAAAAAACAAAAAAAGAACAAGTGCAAATTTGTAAACGGGGGGCAATGAAGCACATCAGGTCAAACTGTTTCTCATCCCTGGAACAGTACACCACCAGGTTCTTAATGTATTATGTGATGCGACAAAGAAGACAGCAAGTGAGTACAGATATGCGGTACAACCACAGAGCTGGAGGCGAGAGAGGAAAGTGTTTGTCCCGCAGGTGACCGGATCCCGAAGGATGAGAAAACCTCCCAAGAAGAAGATTAGGCAACACTTTGGGACTTGTTGGAAAAAAGCAGACCTACCAGCGTTCGAGTTTTTTTTTCCAATACGCACGTCAAAAGACGTGATCTAGTGTGAGCAGGAAAGGAAGTCCTGTTTGGTGGAATTAACGGTGCCCCATGAGGACAATATTGAGGATGCTCATAAGCGAAAACGAGACTTGGTTAGGAAGTGTGAGAAGAGAGTGGATGGGTGGCACATTTCACAATCGAGTTTTGCTGCATGTTGCTCCATGTTGATGGCAGTGTTAGGATGTAGCTGAAGATAACTGGGCGAGAAGTGCGAAAATGTTGTGGAGAAGGCAAGTCATTGAATATGGCTGAAGAGAAATGACAACAAGTGGATGGAGAGACACGTGGATGGAAGTTAAGTTGATTGGCAACATGGCTATCAGTCGAGCTGGTTAGAGAGGCTTCACATCAGTTAGGGGTCGGGTGTGCATCGTTAATTAGGACCCGAAACGGCTGCAATTCTCTGCTGATGATCTAGCTGATGAGAACATCTTTTGGTTTCTTACCCTTTTCCCGCTTTGTATCTTTTAAACGTTTCATACTGCGGGGACCTTTTTACCTGGGACAAAAACACACAGTCTTTAATTTTAATATTTCTAAGGCCAAGGACCTAGTTCATATACTAAAAGATTTGGAAAGACGTACATGTCCTACCGGTTTTTATTCATTGTGCATATGGCACCAACGGCACCTTAAGATTATATCGACGTCCTTAAACTCCAATGTGTGTCTCGGCCCATAGAAGAAAACAAAAATCTTGTTTAATGTTCAGTATGAAAAGGTCTACATTTTGTTTTACATGAATTCATCACATCGACAAGATTTGTTGTGTTCTGACAAGTTGAGTTTAAAATCCAGTTTGGCTCTTAAGTAAGTAGGTCCTCATTTGAAGTTTGCATTGAGTGTATTCTGATTTTTAGGGCTCTAAGAGAAGGCAGCTTAGAAGGGCCCATTGTAATTTCAAATTTCCATTTATTTTAAGAAGCGTAAGTATTTGAAAATCATTTACCCGAGGCAGATCTGTCTAGGGTATCGATATGCAGATCTGTCTAGGGTATCGCTATGTGACATAGTCATAAAATACAAGCCCATCTAAGAACATTTATTGTGCTTGCAATTTTCATTGTATCTTGTGAACTGTTCCTAGTATCCTTATCAGGTATTCCTATTTTGTTTTGCAGAATCCTCGTGGTCTGTCATTACCTTATCTTGCACCAAGCCGTTGTCAATATCCAACAGTGCACATAATATGACATGCGCAACGATACCGATGATGATAGAAGCAATGAGTAATGAGAGGTGCAACGTCCAGAAGAACAAAGGCAGAGATACTATCTTTCTTTTCACTGATTTATTGACAGATAATTGTACGAGTACACAGCGTTTTGCTGATACTGATAATGTGATAATGTTCCAATTCAATAAAGGAATCGCCCAGTACTCAAAAGGCGATCAGAGAAGTGACAACTAAAAGTAGTACCAGAATCTCAGAACAAGATGGTTTAGCCCAGCACCCAGCACCCTAACCCATGCATCCCTCCAGCCGCAAATATAGCCTATATATTATTGTTCTATAGATTCATAAGGGTTCGGAATGAGTAGTTTTCAAAAATAATTCATTTGCACGGGGGGTAATCGACCATTTTCATAACACAGTATTCTAAAATGTTATCAATGTTTTGACAACATTTTGGGTGGACTAGCCCTAAAAATAGCGAAGCTGGAGAGAATTAGAATACGGAGTTATGGATTTTTGACGGGTTAAAGAGAAGACGAAAATGACCAAAAAATGGAATTTAAAAATAGATTTTCATGAAAATATGAACCAATTTCTATTAGAACAGCTCTTTAGACATTTTGTGTATTCTGGCAAATTTCTAGGCCAATAAGTGTCCCCAGGGGCATAGAAAACATGAGAAAATATACCATAAAAATATTTTTCTTTACTTTCTCATTAATTTTCACGAATATGCAAAAAGCTAATTAGCATAGCTTTACATTTTTACAAAGTACATCTAATTATCCTTGTTTTGTGGTTCTCAGTTTAAGAAAAATTACGCATATGCTCGAAAATAGGAGTTTGCTGTTGAAATTGGTCGATTACCACCGTGGCAAACCAACTTTTTTAAAACTACTCATTCCGGCCGAGCCCTTTAGGAACCCATAGAACAATATCATATAGGCTATATTAGCGACTGGGGTATGCATGGATAAGGGGTCTGGGTGCTGGACTAGTTGTGGATCAGAAAGTCTGTGTCACATCACAGATGTCTCTATTTGATCAAACAAAGATTTATAACTCTTAACTAAGGGATACTAACAAACCTGACTTCCTCTTTTCTATCAACTGTTAACCTTCTCTTATCTCCACCACTTTTTATATATCTCTTCTCTGTCCAATCTTATTTTCCCTTTATCATCTGTTTCTAGTAGCCCCGTCTCTTTTTACGGTAATCAACTGATTAATTGTCATCCCATCTTTATCGTTATTGCAGATTTTAACAGGGACGTAACTAAGTTGAGCACCAGGAGCACGTGCTCCCCCTAGGCGCGTAGTCAAAATTTTTAAATGGGGGACAAAATATTTGATAGCAATTGCCGCGTAGATGCCGACA